>JAOTBA010000006.1:2172769-2195036 GCA_025629845.1 Erythroxylum squamatum
AAACTGTAACTGAAGAAAATAAAGTTACATGTAAATACACTTGCTTTCCAGGGCACTATATTTACATAACTCCAACACCTTAGTCACTCAACTACCTCCATATAGTTCATGCTATATCTAATGACTACTAATTGAACTACCCATAATTAGAATAGGTCATGGGTAGTATTAAAACATAACAATCCCTATACAAGATAACTTTTGAGATCTCAAGTCAAAGGATCATTTATACAATCATCACAATGAGAATATCCACAGCCATACAAGTATTGTTCTAAATGGATTTCTCATGTGTTGTCAGTTCAGTGAACTTGTTATCTAACAAGCACTCACACATTTGTTTTAATAATTCCATACTTTAGTCTATGAGATTGACCACTTCCTTTATAAGAAAAAACAAAACATATGCTAGTCTTTTTACGTTCTATTAATGTTCAATCTTAATAGAACAATGAATAAGAACAATTTAGGGATAACACATAAATGCAATATGAATCTCATAATTATAATCTCATTATTTACAATGTATAATTTTCTCATGGACTTTATCATATACATATAAATATGTATAAGATAAAGAATACCTTTAAATTATTTTATCACTAAACTATAACTAACTAATTGGCTTTAGGGTATAAACCAACAATCTCCCACTAACAATAAGTCAATCATTTATATATCTTATACCATATCACTATATGATGATCATGCTACTGTTAGGACAGTAACTTAATGAAAGAATTCTACAAGATTCTCTATAGTGAGCACTTACTTAAATCTTATAACTTTCATCTTAATTATCATCATAATTAAGAAAAATTGCCTAAATACATTCTTCGATCTTTGATGAGACCTTAGCTCCTTTTACATGCCCAATGACTCTGATGTTCCACAGTATATTACTGTATTGAACAATGTTGGGAACTATATCAAGTTCATTAAAGAATTTATTGATCCAATTAATCATTTCTACTAAATGAAAATTGTATTATGGCTTAGTTAGCAATCATTGCTACATTGGAACCTTTCCAATCTTAAAATGATATTATTCTAAGTGAAATAGACCTTAATTAGGATTTACTTCCAAAAATAATATCTATATAACCTTGAACTCGAATATTAATTCATACATAGAATAATGGATATCTTTAATACTTCATAAGTATCAGCAAATACTAAACATCTTTAGTACATTATCAATGTAGTTGGACTTAGAATAGGTAAACAACTTTAAATTTATCTTTATAGATCTAATTCTTATAATTATGTTACCTTTTTATATCTAACAAGAGTTGTTTTTAGACAATTATATTTTCAACAATTGAAAATTATAATTATTGTTCTCTACGAGCAATATGTCTCTAAATACTCCTACTAAATAGGACAATTATACTCTCACTAACCTTCTTAAAGACACAATAAATTCACAAACAACTTCAAAACACTTTTTGAATTCATCATAAAACTGAATATGTCTTGTATACATCAAATGTATCAACAAAGGCATTAGTTTCAATTGGATATACTGTTATAGGATTTGAACTTTTTAAATTTTATCTTACCTCCACTGCTTATCATGAGAACAATTCTCCTATAAGAATATATTTAAACAAACAAGTTATTCAATGAGTCTATATGATTATATTCAACCTTTTGGATATCTTATAACCTTTTATTACCCGATTTAGTTCTAAACTTAGTGGATAATACATGCCTCTACTAAACATCACATCCTTAAATCATTAACTTTAACTCTTTCAAGGACTTAAGATTTCATATATGATATGAAATCTTGCTAATTTATTTAATTATCACTATTGAAAGTAAGTCATTATACTAAGCATAGCTATGGAAAAAATAATATTGCATCATACAATATCTCATATTATATATTCCTCATTACAAAAATCTATATTCTTATGGAATTTTGTTATGAAGGTATTCTTAATGCTTAAATCTCTACTTAGATTTAAACAATTTGAACTGTTCAAAATTTTAAATCAACATTTCATTTAAAATAGCTTCCTTACTCAGAATACTCATCTATTCTAATCAATGGTACTAACCATTCCTTTGCTTACTTTGTCACCTTAAACAAATATGCACGATTTCTCACTTGATTTAAATAGGAGGCCCACGATGAGGTCTCAGTGTAAGATGAGATGTATGTCCTTACTGGCTTAGCTGGAACGGACGGTAGTTGCAGGACAACCAAGACTCGAAAGGCACCTGTATATTAGGCACCTACATTTGAAATGAAAGCATTTATATTAGGCATTTGATGATGCTGATGATACAAAAGATGATGATGATGATGCAATAACAACAGTAACAAGTCCCACCACCAGCTGTAGCCCCAAAGTAGGAGAGGTCAGATATGCAGTTATCAATGACATATTCAAGGTTCTACCCCCTAAAGTTTCATAAGACTTGAACTAGGGAGGCCATTGATTTCCTCAATGAGGTGGAGATGTAAAGCAGGAGGTTGCAATATTTTGATATCTAGTTGGTGGGTTTAATGGAGTTGTCTTTATAGGGAGTGGCCAAGGATTGGTATCAAGACCACATCCTTGCATACTTGAGTGTAGTAACCTGATTGCAGTTCAGGGAGATGTTTATGGACTATTTCCTCTCTTTCGCAGCTCAAGAGGCACTTAGATCAGAGTTCTTAAATCTATGCTAGGGAGATGGGAAAGTGAATGAGTATATTGTTAACTTTATTCAATTGAGCCAATATGACCTATATATTGTTTCAAATAAGCTGGGGGAAGAACAACTAATATGTACTCAGGTTGGGACCCTTTTTTGTTAGCATAACCATTAGTTATCGAAAGAAGTTCTCTACTTTGGTGGATATAGCCAAGCATTTGGAAAGGATCCTCATAAAGTAGGGTGCTTTATCTATTAGAGAGCAGAGTGGAGAACATTCAACAAGAATATTTAATTTTTAGCAACGGCTGAAAGGAACCATCCTAGAGTTCCACTTCTGAAACTCGAGTGTAGACTTCCTGGTGACCCCATGGTAACCCTTCAATCGTTATCTAACTCAACCGAAGAGTTCTCGCAAAGCCAAGTTGCTCAACTGTTAAAAACCTTTTATTATTTAAAAGTTAAAAGGGCAGAAAATAGTGGAAATTTTTTCTTTTTTTAATAAAAATCCGACAAGTTAACGACTGCATTTCTAAGGTTCCCAAATTTCAAAAACCTGCATAACACAATTGAAAACACTTATAATATTTCATATATCATCTCAACTTCTGGAATGGGACCTCAGGTCCATAACACAAGCAACCACAAACATATAATTCTCAACACTTTAAAAAATCATTAACAATCAAAGCCTTTGTAGTTCATTAAGTAAAAGATATTTACAATCCCACAAATATTGCAATATCACACTCTTAAACTCTTTCCAAAATAATTTAGACTATACATATAAGTGACTAAGCCAATTTCATGAAAACAAATACATAGCAAAAATGACACAAGCACGACAGCACCTGACGATACAACTAATTCTGCGATGGGATCCCAACTACTGTTGCATCTGTACGCATACCTGGGATGGTTTATTTAAAAACATAAAAATAGGGACAAGCTAAATGAGCTCAATGAGTGTTAATCATTTTACTGAAAATTAAACTTTTTATGACAACATAACTGAAATATTCCCATACAATACGAAAGCTCATTGTAAAATAATCGTCATAAAAATTCATTTGTGCATCATAAAATCTAGTAATAAGTAATATTTCGTAGAGCACAATTTCAATTTATCTGAAATACTATTTTGAAATGCCCTTTTGAAAATAAACTCATAATATAAGAGTTTTCGTTTTCCATTTTCTTTTTTCCTTAAACAATAAATAGTGATGGTAATAAGTTTCCTAAAAACTTTTAGGCATAAAGTTATGGAGCTGATTCTGCAACTGGTTAACCACTAATTACGGAGCTATTTCTATATCGCTTACCTGTACTAAGTTAACTATTATACATCGATAGTTACGAAGGTGATTCTGCATCGCTTAGTCGTAATCGATTAATCACTAGTTACGGAGCCAGTTTTACATCGCTTACCTGCACTAAGTTAATCGCTATACACTAGTAGTTATGGAGCTAGTTCTACATCATTTATCCATACTAGGTTAATTGCTATACACTAGTATAATAACATGGATAAAACCTAACGGTGTACTATAGGCTAAAACTAATTTCCTTTTTGTCAACTAATAACATAATTTCAATGTAACTTTACATCGTATGAAATTCAACTTTCAAATTTCAATTCATATATTGCTAAAACATAACTTATACAAGTAATATTTACTTGTAATGTATCATTAACATAAAACTTATTATCATACAATTTAAAATCACATGTCATCAATTCTTTTACAAAGAATTCATTCATATAAAACAATTTAAATACACTCACAACTTCTAGTTTCCTTTTCACCACTTCGAAATCCTTCAGTTGGCTTTGTTTTTCAATCCAAAAACCTAATACAAATACATTCAACTCCTTAACACATTTTTCAACCAAATACACCATGAACCATTTCAACTTCATTACTTTCCACATACACTCCATATACTATTTTTTTTCCAATTTATAATATAACACTTCATTTAATAGTGCCAATGCCACAAATACACTTAATGACCATCCTTAATCACATTCATACAATCATTACATCATAACCATACTTTTATACCAAAAATTCCCTTAAGGCTAAACTTAACATATTTTACACTAAACTTTTCCAATTCGATTCCATTTGATTTCCAACACTTAAAAACAATTCAAATTCACTTCAATGACATTTTAATCCACACATTTAAGCTATAAAATTTCATTAACAAATTTTTATATAATCAGGCACCTTGGTCGAATTTCAACAAACCAATTCCAAACCAATTATTTTTTATTTCTTTGCTTCATTAGCATCAAAATCATGCTATGAACATCATACAACATCAAAATAAAATTTTGGATCATATCATATTAAAAACCTAGCCATGGCCGAAATTTCCTTTAATCATTTCCATGCTTTTTCTTCCATTCTTTCATCATTAAACTAGCTTCCTAATACCATTCATTAATCTTAAATCTTCAAATGACAAAAATAAAACACTTTAGGCAATTGATCTTACCTTTGACCAAATTTGACCAAGGTTCCACGCAATAGTTTTAGTGATTTTATTCCCCTAATCACTTCTAATGCAATAAAACATTCATATCACATCATAAGGGTGTAATTCACACCATCAAAACCAAACCTCAACTATAACACAACAAATCCAGTTTTTCAACAAAACTAGTAAGCTCACCAACTCATTTTCTTCTTCCTCTTCACTTGGATGGGTATGATATCTTGTTGGATGTTTAATTGGAGGTAGAAGAGCATGAAAAACTCTTTGAACCACTTCTCCATGGCATAGCCGAAGCTCCCTCTTCTCCTTTTTCTTTTCTTTTCTTTTTTCTCTCTTTTCCTTCCTTTTGTCCAACAATGGCCAACTGCACCATCTTTAAGGAGATAACGTTTTGCTTATTTGCACTTTTTGCCCACCATTTTCATTAATAACTTCTCATATTTACACTTTAACCCATGCCACTTGTCACCTTTTAATTGGTTACTTTCCAAACCCATTGATGCATGCTTTTCTTATGGAATATTCCCATGTAATGCACATATGGAATTTGGATGCATTTGGTTTGACAAAAAGATCATTTTGCCCCTTTAATGAATTTAATTCACCAACTAACCGAATTACATTTCGAAAATATTCCACAATCGTCTTACTGTCAAATTAACCATGAAATACTCTAATTATGGTCAATTCTTATTGATTGGATGATTTAATTTTTTTTAAATGCTTTTAAAATAATTAATACCCATTATTTTTCAAAAAGGAAAATTTAGTCCTAAACTTTCGGATTATCTGAATTATATTCAAACAACCTTTGTTTTGGTCCGTTTCAGTTCCTATTGACTCCAATCCTAATTTCGGAGCTGTTCATCGTATTTTGAAATTGTTCGGTAACTTTTTTGGTCACCTGGAAGAACTTTTGGATTGAATTCGAAAATCGCTAGATGTCATCAAAATCATCCGATTTTTATTCAAAAGTGTCACCTAAATCTCCAAAGCACATTTTGAACTTTTAAATCTCATTCGGACTCATCTCGTAACTTTTTGGGGTTTTAAAACTTTTTTGAAAATTTTCTAGTTGAGTCCAGAACCATCGTCGGTCTATCTGTGATCTCCGTTATAACCTCATTAATACATTTAAATGCTTAAATTACTCTATTATATCATAAATAGAGCATACTCTATACAATGCATGTACAACACATTACAAAACACTATAATCGAAATAACACATTACAACGGCAACAGTAATAATAAAACTTTTCATCAGGGTATAATTAGAGTGAGAACTCTTAATAGAGAGCTGCTATAGCATTTGGCAAGGTGAGATCTGGCCGTAGCCATTTGGTAGGATTCATGTTTACGCCTGTAGTAGGTAGTAGCAATAGTAGACAAAGCTTTAAACATAGTATTTCATACTTGGCATCCTCTATTTACCAATAGTATATTAGGGCATACTAAGGCCCTTGCTACATACTGAAGTGAATCACATGTTAATACAATACTCAATAATGATATATAGATGCACAAGAAGGGGGGGTTGAATTGTGGTAAACTTTTCGTTAAACCCCTTTTTGAAAAATTCTTTCGCTTAAAACAAAACTTGTTCGTTTCAAAAGAACTACTGTAGATTACGTTTGTAAAAGATTTTCTAAAACTTGCGTAAGACAGTAATATCGAAAATCACGATTAAGAGAGAGAGAGAGTTGAGAGATTTTGACACAGTAATTTTTATACTGGTTCACCCCAAACCGTGGGCTACGTCCAGTCCTCAGATGACTTTCTGAGATTTCACTATCTCTCAAAACTTTACAAGTATTCTTTTTCTCTGAGCCTCTTCAGGTCTCTTACAATCAGTATTCTTTCACACTTAGCCTCTTCAGGCTATCTGTATCACTTTCAAACTAAAAAGTGTTTCGAGCTTTGTTACAGTAAAGAAATAGCTCTCAATTTTTCCGCACAGAAATTTCTCGTAATAATTGCTAAGCTCTTGTAATGGTTTCAGTTCTTTTGCAATCTTCGACTTCGACTCTTACTTATAGTCCTCGTCTTCAACTGCTTCTTGATAACTGCTTCTTGATTCTTTAAAGAAACGGTTATTCAGTTGAGTTCTGTAACTAACTCAGACTGATGCTTTCGTCTGCTTTTCTACTTGGCTTCTGTCTGCTTTTCAAATATCTTCCGTCTGCTTTTTCTACTTGGCTTCTGTCTGCTTTTCAAATAGCTTTCGTCTGCTTTTCTACTTGGCTTCCGTCTGCTTTTTGTTTGTCATCAAAATTATTATTGATGTCTCCTATTGATCTTCTTTGATGTGTTGGTTGCTACCTATTTTTGTTGTTTTTCATGTTCTTATGTAACACATTAGGGTTCTAGGGTTGTGTCTAGGGTTTCCCCACTTATTTCACTTCTAAATATAGCCTCAAACCCTAAGAATACGAAAAAAAAGTTATGCTTGTCACAATCGTGCCTCCCATTATTGAATGCTCTCTATCATGATCATGCTCCCTATCACAATTGTGACATAGAGCCATGCAATCCATGCAACGCCTGTCATGATCGTGCTCTTTGTGCACGATTGTGACATCCTTCATGCTTCCTACACAGTCTTCATATTTCCTAATTCCAAACACTCGCAAACATATCAAATTCCTCTTTAAACATAAAATTAAGATTAACTTCATTTACTTCATTCTCTAAAACAAACAAACACTTAGAATACAAACAAATTCTAACAATAACATAATTCTAAGCCTATACATATGATAATCATCTAAGAAACATTTAAAAGCACTCTTAAACACCTAGAAAAATATAGTATAATCTACTCCTATTGACAGCGCGTCGTAATGCTAGTTAAAATAAAACAACTAGACTACTACTATAGTAGTGGTGAGTCTAGGTCGATCCGATAGAGAGTGTATAAAGTTGTTGAAATGAAATTAATTGGCGCTTAGGTTTAGGTTTAGGGGGGTTTTAGTTTTAGAAAATAAAATGAAACTAGAATAATAAAAAATTAAAGAAAACATGTAAAAATGATAAAAGGGGAATTCAGTAAGGACCCAGTTCTTTGGTTCAATCTCAGCCTACACCCTAATTACACATATTTCATTGATTTGTTGTTCTCAAAATTCTACTAGCAATTATTAATCGTAGGTTAATAATTAACCCGAGTTTTCCCTTAGGTAGCATTTAATAATTAACCCGAGTTTTCCCTTAGGTAGTAAAATTACGAATTAGAAAAACTGATTAATCAAGGAAACAACCACATACAATGTGTCATCGAACCTAGGTTATGTTATCACTAATGATTATGAATCATTAGTCGCTACACATGAATTTCAACATAACAATTACGGATTATATTCAAATTCTAGCAATGGGTTTGCAAATAAACGATTAAATGAATGCATTAAAATCATCCTTTCATACACAAATAACTGAACAATAATGAAAGTACAATTATCCATACACACAACCCAAATCAATTAATATAGGATAACACATTCAATTTCTAATGAGAGAGAGAAAAAACAAAAACAAAGAAATACACTTAACCGAGGTCGTTAGCGTCGATGTCACCTCCGAATCGGTGTTGGGATGCTATCCCTTCATGGGTCTCTCCCAAGAAAATGTTTAAGCCCCATGAAAATTGTCCTAGCCAAAGACACTTCTCGGCTCTCTACTGTGGCTACTATTCTATTCTCTCTCGGCAGCTCTTCGCTACTGTTCTCTGATTTGACAATTTTATGAGTGGTCCATCTACAATACATGTCTCACTTCTAAGTAAAATTGTTCCTTGCCTCTAGTTGCTATGCATCGTCGTTTCTGCTTGTTATTTGCTGCTCCTTGCTTGGTCCAACGTTCTCCTGGCGTTGGCATTTTGCTCATTCATCTGCTGTCGTTTTACGGTGTTAGCTATCCACCTACTGCAGCGTTTTACTCTTGTCCATTTGCACTTTGGTTGATCTGCTCACCATTTACTGCAGTGTTACTTCACTATTTTAAGTCCAACGTTGTATGCAAAACCAAGTTACTTTCCTCTTCTACAATTGTTTTATTATTGAACCATAATATTCACGTAGTTGCATAGGTGTGAGATGTAATCTTTAATTTATCTTTTTTGTCTTTTCATTTTTCTTGCTCCATGAAGACAAGTGAAAATTAATCTTCAAAAAATGGCCCAAATATCAGGCTTTCGACTTCTTTGCTTTCGAATTGTGTATAAAATCACATACGAGTCAAAGTGAGTATCTTAATATGAAATAATAAAACAATCAATTAAGCACATGTCACCTATCATATTTCTCCATCAATCTAATTAAATATATAAAAAAACTTAAAAGTTTGCAAAAAATTAATAAAAACTTGTTAAGAAATTTAATATGGACATTAAACAAAAAGTGAAGCCCCAATGGGAATAAACTATTAACTTTCACATAAAAGTATCTTAAATCTCTTTTATGATGTCAACATATTACTCAGATCTTATAGATATTAATGAATTTTAATAGAATGACTTCTCATATAAAAGGTATCTTAAGTCACTCTTATGTACTTGAAAGATGTCTAAATGTTACTCAAATCTTATAGATATTATTGCATTTTAATATAACGACTTATCTTTCCCTTAAAATATCTCTCCAATTGACCTTGATTCTATGATTTTTGATTGACCTAAAGAATAATAGTCAATATTAAATAATCATAAGAGCATGGTGTAGCTATAGCTAGTACTGGCAAGTACGGGTATATCCTAATCACTCTTCCCCTATTATCTAGCCTAAGAATTGATTTTAGATTTTTAATGGAAAGAAATTAAAACTAAAACTAAAATAAATAAAATAAAATAGGAAACAATAATGAACACAGAGATGGTGGAATTCATTTCGAAAACTATCGCTATCAGAAATTAGTATCTAGGCTCGAATGTGCGTAAAACCTTACCAGATTGATCTTTTATTATGAAATTGTTTGTTGTTGTATTGGACCGTGGAGACTCTTATGGTATGCTAGTAGCTGACCTTGAGTCTACTAAAAACTAATCCTAAGGTCTCTAACCGAATTACTCAGGTTAAATCTTATAAAATTGCATTACGATTTATGAGTTCTTTTATTAGGTTTGACTC
Source organism: Erythroxylum squamatum (assembly GCA_025629845.1). Classification (NCBI taxonomy): domain Eukaryota; kingdom Viridiplantae; phylum Streptophyta; class Magnoliopsida; order Malpighiales; family Erythroxylaceae; genus Erythroxylum; species Erythroxylum squamatum. The sequence goes on from JAOTBA010000006.1 coordinate 2,183,047, forward strand.
TAATTCAGAAGATTTATGTCATCCTTTCTCTAGGATTGCAATTAACTCCTTTTACTTATGATAGATCTATTAACACTAGGATTTCTCAATCTTTAAGTATGAAATCAAATTATCAATAAAACATGTAATTAGATCACAATAATCAATAAATCCAATTGTATTAATAAAGGAATTAAATCATATCAAAGTATTAACATAAGGTTCATCTAGCCTAAATACTAGTTAGACGTTTAGTTACATATTATCAAACACAAAATTAAACATAAACCGAAAGAAAAAAATTGAAAACAATGGGTTCATAATTCTATATCTTCCTGATTGTCTTCTATCGAATCTTCTTTCGATGTAGGGACTTGATCTTGTATTCTAATGGATCTTTCGATGAAATCTTCGTGTTTTTCTACTTCTTTGGATCAAAACCGTCCCTTCTAGACATTCTCCATGTCTAGAATCATCTATAAAAGACTCCTATTGCTTCCTCCTTCAGTATGTCTTGAAAGCATCATTTTATCTAAAAAATTAGGGTTTTTGGGGGATGCACGGTCCTGTGCACAGGTATGCATATGATTATGCATAATCATAATTGGCTAGATTTAGCGAAAATGCAGGGGCATGTACTTTAATATCTTTATATTTAGGTTACAATGTCTTCATATAAGTTGTATCTCTAATTCTTAGCTTTCCAACGAATCCTTATTTGCTTAAACAAAGCTCTGTAGCTAAAGTTTTAGGCCAAAAATCAAGGGAAGGCTAGACCTAGCCGAGACAAACTTCGTCTCTCCTTCTCAACATTTTTAGCCCCTTAAAACATCACTTTTGGGCCTCGAGTTCTACATATGAATTATAGAACAAGATGTTGGATTGAATTTGAGCTTTTGAATAACCTAATTTGGATCTCATAAGCCTCAGATATGTCCATGTAAAGCTCTAGTGGTCAATTTGCCAATTATTTTGTTCATCAAATCTTCTCTTGATGCGATGTTTTTGTCCAAATTCTTCTCCTTTAAGTCCATCAAGGCAATTATCACCTACGAAAGCACTTGGAGCAAATTAAGTACCAAATATAAGATAAAAGTATAAAATACCAAGCAAAATACATCAAATATGGGTATCAAAATATAGTCAACTATCCATCTATCAGACATTCCCACACTTAAGCTTTTGCTTGTCCTTAAGCAAACTATAATCAAAACTATAAATTTTATAACATCAACCCATCATCAATCTCAACCTATCCATTCATACTGTACATCATCATTTCCTATCGAGCCGAATTAACATGCAATCAGAATGAAGTTATCAAAAAAATAACTTCCTAAATAACATTAATATTAATCACATAGAAATCAAAAGCATATATCTTTACACCCTAACCAAAAATTCACTCATTACACTCAAACGTTTAGGGTGAAAAGTGTCAAAACTCTCAATCAATACATAGTAGAACTCTTACCATAGGCTTGAATAAAATCACATCTCCACCACTTATGTACAGACTAGAAACATCAATATAACGGTTGTAATAAGGCTTACGTAACGAATGATTAGGATTAAAAAAGGGTTAAACTGAAGGAAATTTACTACGCAATATAATTCAGGACTTGTTTACAAGTATACATAGGTCCTTTCATTGCAAAATTAATGGTACTACATACCTTTTTTAAAATCTTTTTAATTTTTTCTTCTTTTCTGAAAGATACGACCTTGTGGTAGTTCGAGGATCAGTGAAAACGTACCTTCAAACTAGTTTGACAATGGCGTCAAATTCATTTGACGAGGGTGGTTTGTTAGCCCCTTAACACATGAAGGCATTTCACAGCTAGTTGGAAACGGACCTTGGGTGGAAGGTTATCTAGATAACACACATGGCGGTGGTATGCTAAAGCTCCAAGGTGACTTAGCTAGTTAGATCAAACGTGGTGAGAGTTTTGGTAGAGTTTAGGTCCTTATACAAGCTGACATGGCTAAGGCTAAGTTCTTGATGGACTAAGGACTTAGTATATGCTTAAATGGACAGACTGTGGCTAATGGACTTGACATAGGTAAGCATTGGATCGAACTAGTGTACTATGACTAACTTTGGCTTGGATGATTCATTATCAACGAATAGAGATCATGAGGAAATCTTGGATGATGTAGCGGATAAGATCACGGAGGATAAACATTAGCTCTAAAGGATAAAGACCACATGGGAGGATCATCTGAAGATAGTGGACATCTTTGTGGATAAGGATAGATCATGTGTAATCTTTTATCTTGTTAGTTAGGATGTAGATATACCTTATCAGATAGAGTCCTATTTAGATGGGGATATTATATTTTTAGATAATGATGTAATATGATGGGATAAGATGTGATCTTGGGTAGTAGAGTTTGGTTAGGATTCTAACTTGGCCCTCAAGCCTGAATGCTTATATATAGCTTATTTGAGCCTTTCTCCTCATACATATAGAGACACACAAAGATTGAGAGAGCATCCTTTATATATTTTCAGGGAAGTAATAAAGGTTGGCAGATTGTTGTATCTCTTTCTTGCTTTATTATTTCCTTTATTATTCTATTGCTTTCGTAGTTTATTGCGAGTGTGAGAGTTAAACACTGCGAAGGTCGTGAGGTGTTCAAGAACAAGATCGTTTGTCGACGATCATGTGAGAAAGTTGAGTCTTGCTTAAACAGACATAAGTAAGATTACCGTGTAAAGGAGTAAGCATGACTTGTGGTATGAGTTTGGTGCTTAAGAAGACCTTTGTAACAATAAGACTGATCACTTGAAGAGTTCGAATTTAACTGGGAAACTTCTTTCTATAGGAATTTGAATTTGAATATGTTTTAGATAGACATCTTTACAAGGTAGAATTAGATTAAGATTAGATCAATAAAACCCTATAAAAGGTGCGTTTATCATAAATGAGTAGTTGTTGGACCCTAAAATTTTTCTTGTTAAATTAAGCATGATTTAAATAAATTATGAGGTTTTTATGGATTAATTTTGGAGTTAATTAGTATGTTAATGTGAGTAGGATTTTAGTACTTTGGTTAATTGAATTAAGGTAGTAAGATTGTATCAAGGGAAAAATTGGCAAGTCACTTAAGGTTAAAAGGCTATAAGGTTTACGGGAAGGGCAAAGTGGACTTTGCACATTCATTAAGAGCATAATTGGAAAGAAAAATATTGTCTTGCATTTTTAAGAAGAAAGAAACGTGTCTGAGAAAACAGAAGGAGAGAGTTCCGTGGGAGAGGAAAAAAGAAGAAGAACAGAAGGAAGCTAGGGTTTCAAGTTTCTTAGCTTTCAAGAGAGAGATATTGAAGAGTTTGAAGATCTTGAAGCTAAACAAGAAATCAAGAGAGGCATGAGGAGCAAGAGGAAAGACATCCCTAAGCAAGTTTATAAGCATGGAAATCAAGGTGGGTACATGTTTATAATAGAGTAAATAAGCCACTAAATGTTTTCAAAAGCAATAGAATTAAATGATTCCATTTTATTTTATAAATGTTGCATTATTGTTACTTGAATGATTTAAGAAATATTCATATGATAGGTATATGAATTTTGTGAATGAATTGTGAAATGGAAATGCATTTGAAACATTTTATGCTCATGAAAAACAAGTTTCCAAAATGTGTCATTTCGGGCAATCTATTTCAAGTCATGCAATATATGTTATGTGGGTTTGCTTTGGTCCATTCTGTATGTCAAGTGCACTTCGACTAAAGGCTTCTCTCGCCTGCCCGCTAGTGGCATGGAGCTCCTTCAAGGACTCCATCATGTTTACGACTACATAAAACCACTATGTGGGATTGTGTTAGTTCGTTCTGTTCACGACTACACAGGAGCATTATATGGGAATGTGTTAGTTTATTTTGTTTATGGACCTCCCAAACTATTCTGATGTGCTTATGTGTGTACATGTGTTTGACAAGTTTGATTCATACATTATTTAAAATTGCTCATGAATTGTTTGATAAATTGAGAATTTTGAGAAATAAGTGTTTGATGATTTTTACTGCGAAATTTCTATGTTTACGAAAATGTACAATAGCAATGAGTTTTATAAAGGGTTTTTGCTTGCTTCTGGATTATAAACTTGTTCCCCACGAGCTTTAAGCTTACCCCCCATTTCCGTCCCATCTTCAGGTGATGAGGAAGAGATCGAGTGATCAAGAGTATAAGGGCATTACTTCAAAATCTACATAATTTGGAATTTAAGTTATTTTTGTAAAATACAAGGCTTAGTCACATTTCAAGGATTATTAGTTCATGTAACTTTTTGTATTTTGAGATTTGAGACATTGATGTATTGTGGCTTGAAATGCCATTAAAGATTTGTAAAAACTGTTACTTTTGATGTTGAGTTGGAATATGAAATTATGTATGCATGGGGTTGAATTGAAAGTAGGTATACTTGAGGAAGTTATCGATTTGAGATGACTATTTTGATTATGAATTGTTGTTATGTATAGATATATAAGTGAGATATTATATGAGAAGGATAGGAATTATGAATAATGAGAATTAGTTGTAAGAAATGAAGTAAATGAAAAGAGATTAGAGAGTATGATGAGATAATATTGAATTGCTATGAAATGATGATGCATTAGAGGGAGTGATTTTGGGACAACGTAAATTGAAAGTAAGGTAAGAGTGATCTAGAAACCATTGGAAATTTTAGGTTAAGGGGTTGTGATTCCAGGGGTTTCGCTGCGGCGAACGTTTCCCGAGAGCAATTCTCGCGTAATCCTGGAACTTCGCCGCGATGAACTTTTCCCGAAGGGTCTCAGCAGAAGTTCCCGTCCGTTCGCCTCGGCGAAACTTGAAGTTGCCGCGGCAAACCCGCCATTTGCTTCCGAAGGATTTTTCCTTCCAAATGAAGGGTTTTCGACAGTAAGACGCTCACGTTGTATGGTTCAAGGGTTGGACTCCGAAAACTGAGATTCCAACATATTTGGTACCAAAGCAAGAGGTTGGGCTCCGAAAATGAGGTCCAACAGTAGTTCTCTTCTTACTTTTCTCTCATGATTTCATCTTTCTTCTTTTTTTGGTATTAGAGCAAAAGTCATATGTGACTAAACTCAATTATTCAGATTCAAGGGGATTTGAAACTCTAGTTGTAACTTTGTGAGGCATTGTTCTTAACTTTTTTTTCATGTTTTAATTGAAGCATATCTTGTTTTGAGTTCATATATTTGATAAATGATCAATATTGAATAATCTAACAATTTAATTTAATATTGATTATTCTATTGCTATCCATGAATTCAATAATCTGTAATTGTTATGAAGGATTGATACAAGTAGTAAATGGGTTATTTATGAAATTGCATATTTAACTTATGATAAGCAAGAAAACTAAATTGAATAATTGCAACTATCTCAATTATTTAATTTAGTTTTCTTGTTTATCATAAGTTAAATATGCAATTTCATAAATAACCCATTTACTAGAATTTAGTTTTTTTCACTAAGTTTATTGCTATCATTTATTTGATATGAAATACTATCACACTCAGTCAATTGATGGTAAGTTTTGATGGGTGCTAAGTTTGAACCAATTAATTTAAAAAAAATTTAGACTTACTATGGTTATCATAATACATTTCGAACTAACTGCTTAAATTGTGACACTTATTCTTTTTAGACCAATGATCAATGTTAAAATTAGATGATCTTTCCCTTGAATTAGAGTTGCGTATTTTTGAATTTATCACTTTTATATTCAGTCAATTTATTTTGATTTCTTGTTCATTTTAGTTAATTAATTAATTAATCGAAACCCCTCCCCCTCCCCCAATTTGTTTTATTACTTAAAATTAAGAAACTAGTATTTACTATTATAAGGATTCGACCTGGTTCCACGACTATTATAAGAAGTTTGGAGAATCAGAATTATTTTAAGGGATTTGATAATCTGACCATTCTAGACTGCCATTAAAGGTGACTCCTATAAAGCAAAAAGGAAGGTGGGCACGGTATCTTTTCTATAATAACTATGTACAAAATGCTCTTAGACAAAAGCATTAAGAAGTTCTTCAAAGTTATCTTTTTAGATAAGATGGATACATAAAGTAGTTAAAAAGAGTGAACTGTTGGATAATTCAAGCTCGCATATCCAACTTTTGGACTTTGAGTCAAATATTGTAGTTAAAAGACAGTGAGAATCCAAACTCATTAGATAACAAGGAATAGAGACAAACTTTGTATTAGAATGACATCTGGCATCTGCTAAAATCGTTGCAGAGATGACCTTTATAGTAATCTCCTGCTCTTACCACCTAAGAAATTTAGAGAACATAATCATATGGTGGAAGTTTTTGTCTTTTTGTAGGTCATTGAAAGCAACTAAGGTTGTGTAATTTTGGACCTCTCCATATATCATATCTCGATAAAATTCCTATTAGAATGTTGTTATTACTGTGTTGGAGGAATCATGTGAAGTCATACGATATCTTATGGCCTAACCAACCTTGGAATTCAACCAACTAAGCTCCTCCTTTAAATCATTGTTGCAAAGGAGATGCGACAATCTTTAAACTTACTTTAAGTTATAGCATTTATGCGATATAGTAAGAAACAATTTCAAGAAATTATGGAAGAATGCAATGGAGCTACATTCATTTCTGGATTATGGAAATAATTATCCCAAAAAAGGAACAACGAGCACATGAGCGAAGACAACCTTAATAAATGGAATGTTTAGACCTGCTAGTTATTTTGTATAATATATAGATATCGATACTTTCTCCTTGTCATGATTGTCACTTGTTGTCCTGATCTTCTTTTAGGAGCTCTAATTTTGTAATTAAGTCATTGAGTAATGCTATTGGTATTTCAGTTTTCCTAGCAGCGCCATTATTGGTTCCTTTCAAAGAAGTGATCAGAGACATTTCAATGGAAAATAAAGAGACAAAAGCTCATGACTTCACGGCAGAGGAGAATATCGGCGTTGACATGAGTGAGATTTCGGTGAAAGAAGGAGAGGGAGATAATGGAAACGATACTCCTGAAGTGGGCGTCAGCTATGTAAAGGAGGAAACTGGAGTGATATTAATGCTGAAAAGAGTTGATTTCTGGTTGTATTTCTTTGTCTACTTCTTCGGAGCAACACTTGGTCTGGTTTACTTGAACAACTTGGGACAAATTGCCGAATCTCGGTCGTGTCCAGGAACTTCTTCTCTTGTTTCGTTGTCTTCTTCATTTGGTTTCTTTGGACGTATCATCCCATCTCTCATGGACTTCCTACTTTCCAGGTAACCATATCTGTAGAATATGTTGTATTTATATTGTATTGTGTATTGTAGCTCTTACCGTAGGTGTTAGATGGTTTAATGAATGTTGGCGTTTTGTGTACAAAGTCTATGTCGTTTTCTTCCACTGACAATGATGGTATATATACCATCTATTTCTTCTCTGTAAAGTTAACGTGAAGTAAACAGTGATTAACAAATCACTTTTACCCAAATATTGCAATCCCTAGTTTTGTACATGGTATCAGAGCATTCTGGGTAGATCACTGGGGTTAGCTATGGTCAACGGTTCGCGCTCCTCCTTTGGCAGTGTAGCTGGTGACGAAAATCCGCTGTTCCTCCAGAACTCGGATCATCCAAGGATGGTCCTCGTCACGACTCCATTGAATGGGAATAACTATCTCTCATGGAGTCGTGTGATGAGGATTGCGTTGGGGGCAAAATTGAAGCTTGATTTTGTCACTGGCAAATGTGCGAGGCCGAGGGAAGATTTACCAGATTATGATCAATGGTGTCGGGTGGATTTCATGGTGACGTCGTGGCTGTTGAATGCCATTTCCAAGGATATTGTCGAATCCTTCTTATATGCAAGTTCAGCTATGGATTTATGGAAGGATCTTGAGAGGCGTTATGGAGAGTGCAATGGGCCACTGCTCTATCAACTCAAGAGGGAGATCAGTTCCATTACGCAAGGGGATTTGTCTATTTCCAGGTATTTTACTAAACTGAAACGATTGTGGGATGAGTTGAATTGCTTGGCTCCTATTCCGCAATGTTCATGTGGAGCTTTACAACAGTGTTCGTGTGGATCACTTAGGCAGTGGATTGAATTTGGGGATAATGATAGATTAGTTCAATTTCTGATGGGGTTGAATGAGGAGTATGATGCTATTCGAAGTCAGATTTTGGTGATGGATCCTTTGCCTCATGTGGATAAGGCATACTCCATGGTAATTCGGGTTGAAAAACAGAGGGAGGTGCATGTTTCCTTTTCTGATAATATGAGTAGTGCAATGTTGGTGAGGGGTTATAGTGGGAGCAGTGGGAAAGGTGCTGGCAGAAATGGTGCTAAAAAGCAAGTTAACAAAGATGATATGTTTTGTGATTTTTGTCAAATGAGGAGACACACACGAGACACTTGTTTCAAAATACATGGGTATCCGGATTGGTACAAGGGTTCCAAGGAGAAAAACAGAGGAGATATGGCTAAGGAGTTGGTCAATATGAGTATGAGTGATTCACCTTTGGATCATTCTTTGGAGCAAGATACTAAGGAACCCGCCTGGAGACAAGACATGGCAGCAATGATTCAACAAGGAATTCTAACTTTTATGCAAAACCAAGGAAAGCAGCTGCAATCAAAGGACAAGGGAATCGATGTCAGCAACTTTGCTCACTACAATGACTTTGCAGGTAGCACTCTCACCCATTCTTTTAGTTTAGTAAATTCAATTGAATGTGGTTCTTGGATAATAGACACAGGTGCATCTAATCATATGTGCCATAATGTGGATTTGTTTGATAACCCTAGACCTGTAGTTAAATATACTCCTGTTCACCTACCAGATGACACAATCAAAACAGTAGATTTCATAGGAAATGTGTGTTTTGTCATCCGTTTTGCTCATCCCTTCTTTCAAATACAATTTGCTTTCGGTGAACAAATTAAATTGTCAATCTTCTACAAAATTCACTTTCTATGACACATTTTGTGTTCTGCAGGACCTTGTGACTGATGAGGTCTTAGCAGTTGGGAAGATGATTGACGGCCTTTATGTTCTTAATAGGTCTTCTTTCCATCAAGATACCATTTTATCATGTATTACCCAATCAGGAAATAGGAAACAAAAATCAATACATTGTCATAGTACTGTTACTGATGTTTTTTAGCACCAAAGATTGGGTCATCCTTCTTCCAATGTACTGGAACAATTGTCAATTTCTTCCAATAAAATGAATATTTCTGACCAACCGTGTGATGTTTGTCATCTTTCAAAACAAACTCGTCTTCCTTTTACTAGGAGCAGTATTAGTACGATTGCATGTTTTGAACTATTGCATATGGATCTTTGGGGTCCTTATAAGCAAGGGTCAATTGGTGGAGCACACTATATTCTTACCATAGTTGATGATTTTTCTAGGACAACCTGGACTTACCTCCTTAAACATAAAACTCAAACTTCATCCTTCTTGGCTCAGTTTATTCAACATATCCCAACTCAATTTGACGCTACTATTAAGGTTATTCGGACTGATAATGGTACAGAATTTCTGAATCATACTTGTCAGGAAATCTTTAACAACTGTGGTATCATTCATAAAAAAACTTCTCCTTATACTCCATAACAGAATGGAGTTGTTGAAAGAAAACATAGGCATTTGTTGCAAACTGCTAGGGCACTTATGTTTCAATCCCATTTACCTAAACATTTTTGGGGTGATTCAATTTTGACTGCTACCTACCTCATCAATAGACTTCCCACTCCTGTCCTAAGTTGGAAATCCCCATATACTGTTCTTTTCCATAAGGAGCCTGATTACACTTTTTTGCGAACTTTTGGTTGTTTATACTATGCTTCTAATACTTTTCCTCACAAAGACAAATTTGCCCCTAGGGCTTTCAAATCTGTGTTTATTGGTTATTCTTCAGGTCAAAAGGCCTACAAACTTTATGATTTGCAAAGCCATCATACTTACATTTCTAGGGATGTTGTTTTCTATGAAAACATTTTTCCTTTCCAATCTGTTTCTTCATCACCAAATCTGGTTCCTTTACCCAATTCTGCTGTTATACCTTCTGCTTTGTCTCAAGAATCTTCTTGTGTTGACCATACTGATGTGCCCTCTTCAACTTCTTTAGATTCTTCTACCTCTGCTACTCCATGCTCCACTGATTTAACACAGAGTCCAGCTCCTCTTCGGAGGAGTACTCGTGTGACCCGACGGCCTAATTGGCTGGATGATTTTGTTTCGCATGCATCTGTTACTAATGTTGCTCCTGTTGTTGTTCCATCGGTGCCTAATTCTGCTCATACTCCACCTACTTTTCCTTTTGTCTTCTCATCTTGTTTTACATCTGATTATCATTCATTTTTAGCAAATGTGTCTATTATTGATGAACCTAGTTCTTTTGAACAAGCTCGAACTAATTTGAATTGGTTGCATGCTATGGAGGCTGAATTGGCCGCCCTTGATCATAATCATACTTGGGATTTGACTGTTTTACCTAAGGGGAAGAAGGCTATAGGTTCTAAGTGGGTTTATAAAGTTAAACTCAAACCAGATGGAACCATTGATAGGTATAAGGCTAGGTTAGTAGCCAAGGGATATAATCAAATTGAGGGGGTGGATTATACTGAGAGTTTTTCTCCAGTTGCCAAAATGGTTACTGTGAGACTTTTTATTGCTATTGCTGCGGCCAAGGGTTGGCCTTTGCATCAATTGGATATCAATAATGCTTTTTTGCATGGCTATATTGATGAGGAATTGTACATGTTACCTCCTCAAGGGTATACCAAGGCTGGTCCTAATCAGGTTTGTCGTTTGCGAAGGTCTCTGTATGGCCTTAAGCAAGCCTCACGACAATGGAATCATGAGCTTACTGTTTCCCTCTGTCAACAGAATTTTGTACAATCTGCACATGATCCATGTCTTTTCATCCAATCTGAAGGGGATGATTATATTGCTCTTATTGTTTATGTTGATGATGTGTTGATCATGGGTCCGACAAAGGGGTGTATTAATCGGATCAAGCGGTTTTTACATGACAAATTCACTATTTTGTTGTACCACCAAACAAAGAGAGAGAAGTGAGTCTTGAGAGAGAAAAGTGTCCTAAAGTGTTATGTGTCTAAGTTTCGTTCTCCCGTCTTCTGTTTTTTGTTTACCTTCGATGTTTTGAGTCTTGTATTCGAGTCCTTTTATTAATAAAATTATCTTCGGTTTTTTAACATATTAGATCTAAAAGTTGATAAGAGATGCTTGGACATCTCTCTAAAAGCCTTTCCTACTGTACTTTTATAACCCTTTACCAAACAAGGAAGCCTACCCTATCGTATTATATCCCGCTTGATATTCTAGCCAGGAAGTTACCGTTAAAGGCAACTAAATGACTACTCCTCCCACATCCCAGACACTACTCTCCCTGGATTCATCACTGGATCCTTAACTAACAAACCTGAAACTACCAGACATTAACCATCCAGCATCTTCAACAACTCTACCGACACCCAATCCTAACCCCTCCCTTGAGTTGTGAGCTAGCAACCTTGTGAAGACAGATTTCCCTCCACTACCAGGAGCCAAGAACTTGAATGATTCACCTTAAACAATAATAGAAAATTGCTCATAGCAGACTTGGTGCAAAGTGGTAGGTGACCATTCACTTAAGAAGTTGCGATATATAGAACATGCTGGTTTTGGACCTATTATACAACCAACAAAAGTGCTTCAGCTGGAAGCAAAGAAGTCACAGACAATTGTTGCGGGTTTCTTTTTGGACAAGAAACTAGCTTTCCCTGTGGTTCAAGGATGGGTCAACCAAATAATTAGTAAAGATGAGTTCTATGTATTCAAATTTAGTTATGAGGAAATGAAAAAGAAGGTGACCAACTTATGGCCCTTGTATGTGTATGGTACACCTATGATAGTTACGAGATGGAGACTGGGGGCTTCTTGTTGGTGATGAACGCAAGTGCACGTTTCTATCGTCAAGTAGTAAAAATATCGATCCCACGGAGACCAAATT
>JAOTBA010000006.1:2245862-2259388 GCA_025629845.1 Erythroxylum squamatum
TCAAGTTGTGAAATGCATGTTATGTGGGTTTGGTTAGGTCCCTTAAGTATGTCAAGTGCACTTGTCAAAAGGCTTCTTCCGCTTGCCCGCTAGTGGCATGGAGCTCCTTCAAGGACTCCCCTAAGTTCACGGATACACAAGACCGCTATGTGGAAATGTGTAGTACGTTCTATTTTTGGACCAACCCAAACCATTCTGATGTGTTATGTGTTCATGATGTGTGACAAGTTTCAATGAAGTCATGATTTATGATGTTTATGAATTTCTTGATAAGTTGTGAAGTTTGAAAATATGTGACATGGACTTCAATTTGAACTTTACAATGGAAATAAATACGTCAATGGTTTTTGCTTATTTCTTGGTTATAAACTTGTTACCCATGAGCCGTCGAGCTCACCCCCCCTCTTTCCTTCCCATCCACAGGCGATGAGCAAGAAAATGAGTGACCGAACCGAGGACAAGGCATCACTCTCGTTTACTTTGACTTTTAAGATATCTTTTGTAAACAAAGCTTTAGTTACATTTTTGGAGAAAAAGTTACTATTCATGTGGTTTTCTTTGTAATTTGAATTTTTGAGACTTTGATGTGTTGGGGCTAAAAATGCCTACTAAAGCTTTGTAAAAACTCATATGTTGATATTAATGAAAGATATTCAGCTTTTATTTGTGTTTGCCGATGTTGGTTCTAAAAAGTCACTTTGTATGTTGTTGCAAATTTCCCATAAGGATAGGTTTTGTGTGTACTGATTTTGAGACAAATTCTGGACTGTGTTAGGCTGAATTGGGCCAAGTAGCCTTCTTTAAAGTTGTAGAGGAAATTCATAGCTTTCCAATGAGGTATAGCATGCCATTTTTGGATGTAGGAATTTGAAGATGTGAATTTTTGAATTTTGAATGTTGTCTAGGAAAGAAATTACAGGACAGAAGCTTTGATTGGAATTTTGATCCTCATAGCGTTGGAAATTGTTCTTGGAGTCTTCATGAGAGTTGTAGGCTATGTTTTTATCTTTCCGTTGATATAAAGTAAGACATTTTTGGATAATGGAGTAAAAAGATATGATTTTAGAAGTTCTGGTACTGTTTAGGATGGCATTTTTTGGACAGCCAACTTGAAATAAAATTTTGACCCTTTTTTAGGCTGATTTGGTTTGTAAGTTCTTCATGAAAATTGTAGAGCTTTTTGTTAGCTTTCCATTGATACAAACCTTGTCAAATTTGGAGTTATATGTAAAAATATATAGATTTTTGAAGTTCAGTGGTTAATAAGAGAACGCGAGCCGCAAGCGGCCCCTGGCCGTGAGCCGTCGCGTATGCGACGCGGCTCGCCGGCTCAACTGGCCTTCCTTCACTATTTTGCTTATAACTTTTTCGTCCGACCTCCGATTGACCCGATTTTTGAAGCGTTGATTTTCTAATACATTCCTCTACCTCTCCATAAAAATTCATAGGCTTTCATATTAATTTGAAAAAAATGGATTGAATCAAAGTGAGAGGATCATTTATAAGAGTACAAGTTGGATATTTTTCGAAACATGCTTCAATATCTTGGCGATATCTTGATCTTTAGAGCTCCGATTGAGTTGATTTTTGTTTCAAATTAAACTAGAGACACGGAGCTATAACTCATCTGAAGAAATCAATTTTCAATTTGGGCCCTAAGACTTTCAATTTCTGAAGTGAAGTTGGGTATAGTATTCAGTTTTGGTTTATTTTAGCCCGACAGTGTTTTGGCCATAACTTCTTTATTTCTGAACCAAATTGACTGTTTTTGGTGTCGTTAGAATCGCAAGGCAATGGGGAACAAGTGTTGTGAAGAAGTCTTATTGAAATTCCTTTATGAGCTATTCCAAAATCTGTTTGGAAGTAAGTGAGATGAGTTCATTTTTGAGGTTTGACTTGGTGTGGGCACACCAACCTTGTGGGATGCGAGCCTAGATGTCACATAGGACGTCGGCACGTGACTCGCAAGGGCGGGGTCCCAACACCCAAGCTTTGCCTGCTTATTATATGAGCGTCTTCCTTATTCTCTGAGGTAGTTGCGATGAAATTCAAAAAATGATAAATTCCTTTTGGTGGGGATCGGGCACAAGTAATAGAATGAACATACACTGAGCGAGCTGGGATCGTCTTTGCGCTCTAAAATAATATAGGTGCATGGCCTTCCAGGATCTTCATTTTTTCAACCTAGCCATGCTTTGTAAACAAGCGTGGCAGTTTATTGCCTATCCCGACTCACTTCCGAGTAAAATTTTCAAAGTCAGATATTTTCCTTCTTGCAGCTTTCTGGATGCAAAGGAATGAGTCAATTCAAGTTTCATTTGGAGGAGTATATATGCGGCTAAGGATATATTGCTTCATGGTGTTCGATGGAGACTTGGTGACGGATCCTCAATTGATGTCTTTACAGACCCCTGGATTAATGAAGCAAACAATTTTTTCATTACCTCCCCTCCCATTCAAGATTTAAGTAATTTTAAAGTGCGAGAGTTATTCAACGAGTCTGGTTCTGGTTGGGATGTACATCTACTAGAAGGGTTGATAACTCCTTATGACATCAGGCGGGTGTCCAGGATCGCAATTGCTCTTTCAAAGCCCCCTGATCAATTGATATGGCATCATAGTCGGGATGGTCTCTACTCAGTCAAAACAGGATACAAACTAGCTCTTACTTTGTTTACTGATATTATCAACCTCTTTGTGGAGAGGCCGTGGAGTCGTCTGTGGAACTTGCCTATTCCCCCAAAGATCAAGGATTTCACATGGCGATGTCTTCGGGAGTTTATTCCTTGCAAAGACCGTCTCCTTCGGAAGGGGGTCACGCTCATCACTGCATGTGACTTTTGTGTCCAAGAAGAAGATATCAATCATGTGCTAATGGAATGTCCTAAAACAAAAGAAATTTGGTCCTTGGTGGAAAAGGTAAAATTGTTCCCTCCCCTATGATTGTTAATTTCGCTGATAATTTTCTTAAAGATTGGCAGGATTCTCGGAGGGTTTATGAGAGGGTTATTGTTACACCTGGTGGCTTATGTCCTACCAGTTCTAGCTGGATTAAACCGCCGGAAGGTTTTTTAAAATGTAACGTCGATGCGTTTGTTTTTAAAGAACAGAATGCTACGGGGTTTGTTGCTATGCTTAGGGATGAAAGAGGGTGTCTTGCTGCTCCTATTTTTGGTCATTATTCTTCCTTATTTGATCCAGTTATTGCTAAACTTATGTCGATAAGAGAAGCACTTTTCGTGGTTGAAAGAAAAACAAATCAAGTCATTGTGAAGTCTAACTGTTTGATGGTTGTTCAAGCTATTATAGCTCTGTCTTTAAATTATTCTGAGATTGAAATTTTGGCTCTTGATTGCCTTTCTCTTCCAATTTTCATAAATTATAAAAACTATAAAGTTAACTTTTGTGTTTCAATTTTTATTTATTATAATATAATCTATTTTGTACTAAATTTCTTCAAAATAAGTAAAATTTAAATAAATAATAAAAATATACTATAGATAAATAAAAATTTAAATATTTTATTATTTATTTTAACCAATTTTTAAAAAATCGGATTGAAAGTTAAATCGGTAAGACAAGATATTTAAGATTTAGGAGATGCAATCAATATTAGACCGTCATAGAAATAACTAAAGAATTTAAAATATAATTGAATGATATTATTCTTACCTATCTAGGAATTTAAAGTTTAATTAAAAAATATATAATTAAATGAGAATTAATTGATTTATTTTAGTTTAATAAAAACTTATTAATTTATAAAAATCAACCAATTAATTAATTAATCGATCGATTTTTAACAACAAGAGTTATTAAAATAAATCGAACCGGAAAGTTAAAAACCGAACTGAAAAGTTGACTGGTTTAAGATTTTTACGATTGAACCCGTTCAGATTTTTTAATTATTGATTTTAATAAAATAATACATAAAACTAAAATAAGATTTATATATATAAAGAATTCATTTTTAAATTTTATATAATATGTAATTATTAGGTATTAATAGTTAAACAAAATTTTTAAAATGTAACTTGGTATCATTTGCATTCTCATATCCAGATCGATTCGTCCCGTTGCCAGCCTTGAAACTTCAGTGTATAGACCAACTTATATTCTACTACAAAAGTGACATTCTTTATTGCTCTTTTTCATGTTGGCAACTTACTTTGTAGAAGTGATTGATCAGTTCATACCTCCCCATATTTTCTATTGATTGTTTTCACTGGTGGGCAACTTTATTTACCTTTTGACAGTAAGAACTAAAAGAAACACGACATTGCGATCATGCCCAATAGGCCTACACCAGCACTTCTTTTTCCAAACTTCCCCTAGCCACTGGTTGCTTTTACTGTGTTGCAGCAGACAGAATGTGCAACATGCTTATTTCCTTTGTCCATTGTACCAAATATGCATGGTTTTTCACATATCCAGTGAACTACAAAAGTTTCTTACAGGTTCACTTAGCTGAGACCGTTGGATCTTTGTTGCTTTTTTTTTCATAACAATAATAATAAATTGAAGTACAAACAACGTCTGCACATTAGAAGTATGCAAACTAAGGGCCAACATCATCAAAAGTAAGTTGTTTCACATTAAAAAGCATAATATTATTTCATCACTGACTCGAAACAAACTTCATTCAAGAAAATTCAGCATGGAAGAAAAGGCATTCGTAGCAAATAATTTGATCACAAGAAAAATATACTGCTTATTGGACAAGAGATACAAAACATAGGAAAACAGATGTTAGAGTTGCACACACACTTACGTGCTTTCCTTTGCCTGTTTCCTGGCCTCTTCCCTCATTACTGCTCTGACATAAATTTCATAGCAACAACCTGAGACACATATTCAACAAAAGAAAGTGAGATCATAGCCTATGGACCTGCCAACAAGAAAACTATGAAAGGAGACTGCAATTCTTGGTGACTCCCTAACAAGATGCACATGTTCTACAGTTTAAATGAACAAAGGGCACTCTTTCAAAAACAAAACAAAAAAAAAGAACAAAGGGCATCAACCAAAAGAACAAGAAGTTAAAGAGATCTGTTGAGGAACCGCTTTCAACTAATGAGAGTGGCATCAGAACAAGTTGAAGAGCAGCACATTAAGTAGATAACATGTCTATGTATGATGTGATAGAACAATAGAAGGTAGTCAAAATTGATGAATGAGGTTGCTAATTTATGTTCTTTTAACTTTCCTACTCAATTCCATGCTCTGCTACTTGAGAAATCTCCTTAAAGCGAGATTCAATCAAGAGGTTACGTGAATGCCATAGGGATCTCAGCATTTAAAGATTAGGGTAAACCAATAAAATGATGCTCTTTCTAGCAGAATAGCTATTTGCAGTCAAATGAAAGACGATATAAACTGTTAAGTAAGGAAACTACTAACTTATCAGGTCCAAATCAAAGGGAAACTGTATCACCTCAAAGACAGATCTGTTAAATGGCAGGAAAGAACAAGTGAAGAATAGAAGCAGCGGGTTGGTACTTCCTAACAAGTATTTTCTTCTACTATTCAGCTGTTCAAGTTTGAACTAAGAAACAAGCCTGAATAGAATTGAAGCCCTCACCCTGAGCATTCACGCCACAAAAAAACAAGGTGGAAGAAGGAGCACCATTTATGAGTGTCAAAAAGGCCAACAAACCAACTTTGCAAAATCGATTTAGTTTGATGCTATTTATTAACATGCAGTAAGTTTGAAAATTTATCATCTACAAGCACCCAACGAATGCAAATATTAGCAGAATCGAAGGATCGACAGTGGAGATAAATTTCAAGATGGCATTTAGCTTCCATCTAACACTTTTCTGTGCTTTTTCCAGGAGTTGAAATTCAAACTCTATAAAGCTCTAGTAAAGAGAGCCTAACTCATAATAACTTGTTTTAACCATGTACCACACAATTATTTCAGTCTCAGATGGAATTTACACACAAACAATGGATCCTTAAACTCATACGACTTCTGTAATGGAAGTCTTCTCTTACTGAGTCCCTAAGAAAACACTATCACTGATTGTTATATGGGTTGATCCCTTCCAAATTTGAGGATCTCCAAATGCTAAGGAATGAATGGCTGCATATATGTAGCAAAAAAACACCAGCTTACCCGCCACAACAACAATGGTTAGAACATCTCCAACTCTTTTAAGCACCCTCACACTTTTCTTATGAGATTTGAATCGCTTAAGCGCTGGGTCTTCTGCCAATAGCTGCAAAGTTATCAAATGAAGTAAATCACCCACGACTCTGCTACCGCTAGAGCTTCAAAAAATACCAAAGGTATGCATACCATTTCCATTCCTTAATATCGTAAAGAACAAAGCTTTCAATCGTTTATTCAATGAAAGAAAGTCGTTAACAATGTTAACCAAGAAAAACTCACAGCTTTCTCGCGAGGCCCTGGTTCTATATGAAATCCGCGACGCGAAAGGGATACAGACTCATCTGCCTTCTTCAATTTGTTCAAATGAAAGTTTCAGAACATAATAACGAGTGATGGAGACAGAAAAAACCGAAACGAAAAAGGACCCATAAACAGAAATAGAAATTATTCTATACTTACCTGAGAGTGAGATCGAAAGTGAGAAGAAATGACGGAATTTCTGAGCAGGAAGGCCATTATTGGGTCAGCTCAATATGGGAAGCAGCCACGATTCAGAGAAATGAAAGCGACCAAACTTAACAAGGGCTTTCTTTGCAAATACGGTAAAACATTTCTTACATCTTTAACCCTCTAATTAACTAATTAACATGTAGAATTTAACCCTCAAAAAACTAACTTATTCTACAGAATTTCAATTAACAAATTAATTATTTTGGACCACAAACATTAGGACAAGAGCGCATGGGAATCTTGTAAATTTTAGTGAGTCCTTAAATTGCCACGTACGTGAGGGAGTACCTACGAATGAAACTAAACTAAACTCTCTGAATCCTAGGCCAACACATAACTCTGGTTTGTGGTTTCGAAGCCACACAACGTAAGATGGCGATGAGAGTGTGCAATTTAGCTAGACAAAGAAACCAACTTGTTATCAACTCAATTACCAACCGTTTGAGCTTCAGATTTCATCAATTCCCTTCACGTCCCCTCCAGCTATCTGGCTCACACTCCTGTTTTCAAACCGGCAAGTATATTGTTCGTCTTTATACCCGCTACTTTGATTAGTTTCTGGAATCAGTTTGTTCTCGTAGGTGCATCATTTTCTTGTTCTGGAAGATTTCTGAACTGGGTTGATCTCTTGCTGATTGCTTATTTGCAGAGTTCAGATGTCCAATAGGACCAATACGTGCAGCGCATGAGGCTACCGTGGATGCTATAACCAAAAAGAAAGAAAGTGAGGGAAACTTGCCAGAGAATTGGAAGATTAAAATGCTGTACGATGGAGATTGCCCACTTTGCATGCGCGAGGTATGCAAGTTAGTGACACATTAATTCCGATTATTTACTTTCCATTGGCTTTAGAATCTTAGCTTCTTTGTGAAACTAAATTCCAATGTCAGGTCAATATGTTAAGGGAGAGGAATAAAAGCTATGGTACTATCAAGTTTGTAGACATAAGCTCCGATGAATACTCTCCAGAGGACAATCAAGGACTGGATTACAAGACTGTATATCAACTGCTTATACACTGCTGCAGTATTATAGTCTTTATTGAAGAATTTGCAGTAGCAGTTGTAAGGGTGGTTGTTTGCTTTGTAGGTTATGGGAAGAATTCACGCAATCCTTTCAGATGGAACAGTGGTCACAGATGTGGAAGTAAGCCTTAACTCTTAAGTGGTCTGGTTCTATATTAACACGTCTGTTTCTAGATTAGTGTAAATGTCTGCTTCTTAATTGATGGATGACAAACAGATTGTGCCGTTTTGTTATTAAGTCCTTACTTCCTTTATGATCCAGTGCAACCATCAGGGAGCTACTCAGAACTCCTTTAGATGCTTGCATACTACATAAAAGTTTATGATTGGACAGTTGCAAGCATAGCAATTTAAGCTAGTTCATCGATTTCAATAAATTTTGCTTTTAATTGTGTAGGGCTATGTCTGGTTGGGTGGTTATTAATGGAATGAAATATTATTCCTATTGCTTGAGATGAGGGTTTATAATAAAATGGAATGAATATGATAGAGAAGGAGGGTTTCACGTTACATCCTATTTCATCCTAAACAGTAAAAATAAGTCAACTCCGATTTTAAAGGTTTAGGATGGAATATAAAATGATAAACAATATTTTACTACATTACATTATGAACTCTTCTTTCAAAACAACATCTATATTATATTATGAACCTTTCTTTCAAAAAACATTTCACTATATTACATTATGAACCTTTCCATCCTTCTCAAACAATAGTTTTTTAATATTACATCCATTTACATTTCATTTCATTATAACTATTCTATTCCATTAAAAACCTCATGTCCAACCAAACATAGCCTAAAGCAAGTTTTAGAGTGCTAAAAATGTTTTGAGGCCTTAATCAGTGCCATTGCCTAAATAGAAAATCAAGTGTCATGAATGCCTAATTCAGAGTTCTTGCTCTGATGGTCTGATTTGTTGCCACTGATATTAATAAGGTGAAGAAACAGCTTCACATATATAAACAATAAAGACCGGATATGCTAAATATAGGGATATATTGAAACTAGTCGGTTCATCTATGAGTGCTGAGGCACTATAAGTTAAGCCGTTCAGAACTGATGACTTCTATCTTGACAACTTCTGCAGGCATTCAGGAAACTGTATGAACAAGTTGGTCTTGGATGGGTTTATGCCATCACCAAATGGGAACCTGTAAGCATCAATCTTTAAGAATGCAGTTTCCTAGATCTAGTATTTTCCTTTTGAACTTGTTATTTTCTATTTCCACTTACCAGTGACAGGAAATCATGCTATTTACAGATAGGAACTATAGTTGATGCTATTTATGGTGTCTGGGCCAAGTATCGTCTTCAAATAACTGGTATAATATGCCTCTTACCCCCATTTCAATGTCCATTCGTAGTCTACTATTCTTTCCTTGCTATAATATTTCAACCACACGGTTCTCTTACTTTCAGGCCGACCACCATTGCAAGAAATTCTGGAAGCACGAAAGAAAAAGGTAGGAATATTAAAGAATTTGCCCATTATTAACTATTCTGTTCATGTTTTGATAACCTTTTTATACGGGCAAGTAAATATTAGAGTAAATTCCTGTTCAATAAAAAACATAAAGGCCAATCAATAAAGTAGCTCCAAGATGGTCGCAGGAAAGCAGTTCTATTGACTTGGATTTGTATACGAGGCTTACAAATTTCCTTTAAACAAACGAGTGCTCCATCTGATATGACCTTGAACTTTAAAATGTCTACATATAATCATATAGGAAATGTTTTAGGAGACCTTTCTTAAGTCTAGAAAGGCCCATCAAGCCAATATGGGGTTATGCAGTTGGAGATAGCCTTCCTCTTATCTCCAAGACAATACCAGCTATCTGGGAATTATACTGTATACCCTATTGCTCTCCGGGAGCGAGAGAAAGTAAGTAGTATATGTACATGAATTTCATTTGTTAGTTAGCACTTGCCAGAAAAAAGCACTGTTGCCATCTTTCCTAGTATGCTAGGTTGCATAGCTCTTGCTGGAAAAGCTTTTGTTGATTGGGAGGTATTTGGTCTTTTGAGAGATGGATGGAATTTTGATTTCTCTCGCAGGATGAGGCATGCGGTGACAGCAGTTCCTGTAAGATGTGAGGTTTTTCATAGTTATTCGTGACATCTGAAGCTCGATCAATTGCAGTCCTATTTATAGTTAGTGACATCTGCCTAGCTCGATCACTTGCAAGGGTCTGCCGTGGCCTTAGCGGACAAGTACTTACCTCTCTTCACAGGAAAATGTGTTGGTTAGTCTTTTTCTGATTGTGACGTGACCTGATTTTTCACATAAATACAGACGAAAGCTTTTCTTCCTTATACATTTGCATTTCGTGGATCATAAGAAGGTACTTTGTATACGTGAACTGCTTCAGTTATCATGGTTCAGGAGACAAGCATAACAGAATATGTAAACATGAGTTGAATGTAACGAAAACAAGTGCATGCTTGGCTGATATTCGCATTCTTTTATAACTTAGTATCATTTCCTGGTAGGTTTAATGATTCTCAATCGTCGACCAACCAAGTGAACTTTAGCTCCATTTCATTGATTCTTGAAGGATAGTGGCACCTATGCTTTGTTTCTCTCCGTCACCTTCGCCAAAAATTCACTAATATTCCAACCAAGTGAACTTTAGCTCCATTTCATTGATTCTTGAAGGATAGTGGCACCTATGCTTTGTTTCTCTCCATCACCTTCGCCAAAAATTCACCAATATTCCTATCAGAACTTCCACCTCTGCTGACAGCTTTCTTGGCAAGCTCTGTCCATTTGTTGGTATTTCCCCTAACTTGTCTACTAGTCTCTCCTTCCATAACTTGCCTTATGCACCCGTAAAGCTCTTTCCTAGTCAGGATCCCCTCTTCGTTTCTCTTGGCTCTCACTCCCACCTTCCATATATCCTCCACAAACTTGGCATTAGTTGGCTGATCAGTACCCTGAGCCACACATACCATTGGCACCCCGAGGCTCAATGCCTCTAATATCGAATTCCATCCACAATGCGTGACAAAGCAACCCACAGCTTTGTGAGCAAGAACTTGTAGTTGGTTGCACCACGTCACAACAAGCCCCGTCTCTCCAATTGAGTCCATAAACTCGCCTGGCAACTTGTTCTCTGACCCCTTAAGAACCCACATAAAGGGCCTGTTGCTTGCTTTAAGACCCCATGCTATTTCTTGAACCTGTTCATCTGATACACTTGCCATGCTTCCAAAAGACACATATAGGACAGACCCAGATGGTTTTGTCTCTAACCATTTCAGGCACTGATCAGTGGTTGGTTCCCACAGACTTGCCCCATAAGCTGTATCTCCTTCAATTTGTTGGTCGAGGTAGGCAGATGGCACCATTGGACCGATCATCTTCACTGGCCATAGTCCCTTCATGACCTTCTCCAGCTTTTCAATAGAAAGAGCAGTGAACATATTAAAAAACCTGATCTTTAGACGACTATTAATGAATAGGCAGATGAAATATGAATGAAATCTAATATTATAGGTAAACCAGGAACTTTTGGCCTTCAAAGAATCATAAGCTTCAGATGCAAATAAGACTATTATACAATGCAATCTAATTTCCTTCTTTCTTCAATTCCAAAGATTCTGCCTTACTTATTCCTCCTTTCTTTCGTTCCATGACTGCCAAAATCCCTGATAAATCACCCAAAATCTAAACAATCTATCACAGTATAATTGTAATCATTTTTATATAATTATGTTTGTTCATAACAACAAAATTGGAACTATAAAAAAATGCTTCAATGATCTATGTTGTGTTGGAGGAATATCTATCAGATCTGATCGATTACCTACAGCAACCCAACAGGATGCTAATCCTTACACTAATCAGTTTATTGCCCTCTTCAGCTCAAATCTTAGTATATCTTCATATAGAAATCGATATATTTTCCTAGTTATGGGAACTATGCAAGTGGAAAGTGAATCATTCACCTCAGACTCCAGCTCTTCAAAGGAGTTACATAACACCCAATCATTTTCAGTTAATCTGTAGAACTTCTCCATGACAACTGCCAAATAAGCAGAGTGGCTCGTGGGATTTGCCAGAAAACTAGGCAATTCATGAAAGGCCAGTACAGGAAGTCCAGGCAAAGACAAGCTCTCTATTTCAGGGTTTACAGGAAACGTCAATAGACCATCGACAATATGCCAGTACATGGAGCAAACAGAAGCAGAATTCGTCAAAAAGGTAGCTGCATATATCCCAAACTCTTTAGCCACCTCGAGAGCCCAAGGCAACAAGGAGTCGTACACAATACATCTAACAGGAGAGCCTGAGGCATCAAACTTGTTTATGAGCTCTGCCAACGTTCTTGATCCGACGGCTTTGAATGACTCCAGGTAGGCTTCCACACTTGAGGCTTGCTTGAACCCACCTTCATCGAAACCATCGGAGATGGGCTCGACGTGAACATTGGGTGCATCAATGGAGTTGACAGTATAATAGGTGGTGGCAAAAGTGGTCTTGAGTCCTCTGGAGGCTAATAGTTTCGCGAACTGAAGCAGGGGGTTTATGTGGCCCTGCGCAGGATATGTAAGGACTATGATATGACAACTCTTGTTCTCCATCACCTTAAGATTAGGTTTGGGGTTTCGTATACTACTTGGCAAAGAGTTTGTGATTCAACTGGAAAATGTGGAACCTTTGGCCTTTGTTTATATTTATGGCTGGACAATGTGAGGGTGAGTACAGATATTCTGTTTAATATTATGGTGTTTTATTGTGTTTAATAAATTTCAGTCATTTATTTATGTGAGTCCTGTCTAAGTCTCGCAAAATAAATAGCTAATATTTTATGAGATAGAATAAAACAGAGTAATATTGGACAAAGAATCTAAATTATGTGAGGAAGGAGCGGCGGGTGTTGAAGTTTCTACTGTTTGACTTTGTTTATATTTATGGCTGGACAATACGGGGGTAGGAGTGGGTGGGTGTTGAAGTTACGACCTTTTGACTATATCTACTGAACTAAACCTTTAGAGTACGCAATAATTATGTATAAAATTAATTGTTTAATAAATAAATAATTTAAAATTTAACCATAAACTTGAATCAATTATTGGTAATAAATCCTATGACCTGCGATTCATTACATTTATCGACCGCAAACTGTAAAATAATATTATTACTTTTATTAAATTACACTTTACAAATGAACTCTCGAAAACATCAAATTAAACTCTAATATTTTTATCAAAATTAAAGTAAATTCAAACATTTCGACAAAATATTTATTTTGAACTTTAACTTAACTTTTTAATTAGGCCTCCGTTACAGCATTTTTGTGGGTCCTTTGCATTCTATGTGGTAAGTATGATTCAAAAATAAAAATTAAAAACAATAAAATTCTCTCTCTCATCTCTCCTCTCTTTCTTTCTGTTCAAGTTTGGTTTTATGGATTTTTTATTTTATTGTTCTTGATTTTTATCGATTTTTAATTTTACTGTTAAAGACATCTACCTATTCTATCCAAGTGAAAGTTAAAAAAAAAGAAAACAAAAGAGTGCAAGTGTTATTTGAATGAGTGACATAAGTAAGAGTGAAATTTTGTCAAATTTGTGTGTTATATATGTACCAAAGTTTTACTTATTGAAATAAAGGTTTTCTTGTCATCTAATTTAGTCCTCCACATATACAACAAGTGGTACCAGAGTAATAGGTCGAGGGCTGACCATCACGTATGTTGAGAGTTCGTGATTAGGGATCATGGTGTAGCAAGATACCACTCGTGCACAACGGGAGCTATGAAGTTTAGGGGTGTTCAAAAAAATTCGCGAATCTGTGAACCGGACCTGAACCGCATGAACCGAACCTGTAAATAAGGTTAACCGAACCTGAACTCAGGTTCGGTTCGAA
>JAOTBA010000006.1:2259488-2275511 GCA_025629845.1 Erythroxylum squamatum
ATTGTCTTAAATTCATAATTTTCTCACCAATTTCTTTCTCATTTAAATTCATTTTAATATTTCTAATTTTCACCAAAATTTGGGGTCCAACACTACATGATGAGTATTAGGAGTCATAAGGTGTTCCACGTTTTATGGAGAGATAAGGTATTCTACATGATGAGTATTAGGAGTCATAAGGTGTTCTACGTTTTATGGAGAGATAAGGAAGATTATGTTCATTCAAATATCACCTATCTATTAAAGGAATATAGTTGGTTTCAAGGATTCCTGAAGAGTAACAACTTCCTATGTAAATGGTAGTCCAACAGATAAAGGAAGCTCCTCCTATTTGACAGCACATTCACAGCAACAGATTAACAGTAAAGTGTTATCAAAAATTGCAGATTTTGTGGAAGTTTATCATTATCTTTCCCTAGTTTTGTATTAGCTGTAGGATTAATAGCCTTTGTATCTTTGAAATATGTAAGCAAGAACAGAGTATTTTTTTCAAGAACAAATCTATTTTTCTTCTCAATTCTATTTTTCTTTTACTACTACTACTACTACTAGTACTACTAATGCTACTTTCTTTTTCCATATTAATCAAGTTGATGTTCATTTTTTTAAATATTAAATTATTAATCAAGTTGAAGTTTAGGGTATAAGTCTTTAGCGAAGGGAAAGCAATAATAAAAGGTGATATTTTAAGTAATTTGTAATAATTTTTGGGCACAATCATCATTTTGTCTTTTAATTTCTCAGCTACCGGAAGAAAATGCTCTTGTAGAAGCATTTTAAAGAACAGGGGATTGAGTTCAATCTGCTAACTCAATTAGCTAATTATTAAATATGATTATCAGTGGTTTGGTATAGTCAAACACTCAAATATCTATCAATCCGCCGAAAATTAGTTGATCAATTATGTACCAAATAAGGCCTTTATCATATTATTTGAGGTACGCAACTTCCAAATTATTACATATATTTACTTATTTAGATTAAAGTTCCATTTGATTTGGGTTTAAAGAATAGTGGCGTTGGTATGAAATTGGAGCCTAAGACATTTTTGCATCGAATGATATACTGGATTTGAATTAAATCCTATCTCTTGATATATTATATAATTTATTTAATACAAATAATTTGTGAATTATTAAATACAATGAAGACGACATGAAATATTATCGAATTATGTAAGGACTAGCCTGAAAACGACACTAACAATGTTATAACATACTTTAGTCTCAACCTAACTTGTTATTTTGCTTCAAATTATTCCAATTAGGAATTTGCAATATTATATGCTTAGATTCAGAATTTTGACTTAAAAACGCATTTTAAACCTCAACGTTTACAACAAAATATAAAACAAACTCTAACATTTTGAAATACTCAAATTGAATTTCAATGTTTTCAAATAATTCAAAGCATATTTAACGTGAATGGAAAATTTAACAAAATTAACTTTTCATCACAACGTCAATCTTGACATGACATTACTTTTTATTGTTAAATAAAAAGTAAGTCTTATTGTCACGTAACAAGTAAAATTTATTGTTTAAAATATATAAATATAGACCTCATTGTCACGTGAACAGTGAGACTTACTATCTAAAATGTATAAACAGTGGTCTATGTTGCCATGTATCTGTGAAACTTACGTTATGATTAAAATTTCATTAAAAAAATATATAAATAATATTATGTCAGCATTAACATGACATTTAACTAACAGAAAGTTAATTCCGTCAAATTTTTCGTCTATTTAAGATATATTCTAAGCCTTTTGAAAACGTCATACCAAAATTTAAACGCTTCAAAAAAGCCATAGTTTAATTTGTATTATGCTGTAAACATCTTTTGGACTCAGAATTTATTATCGTTATTGTGTTTCAGATACACTTGACGGTGAACGATGATTATGGCTGAACCCATTGAGTAAGCTCTAGCTGTGTCCAATCTAAATTTGTTTGTCCCTTTTCTTTTTGATTTTGTCAAAGTTGGGAAGAAAAAACAAAAGAAGAGGTTTTCTGACAGTTTTAATTACCATTATTTAAGCCATTTTAAATAAATGAGACAGTCTCGTATAACAAGTCTGGTTGACAGCACACTTTCTAGTTGTTTAATATTAAGACTTTTTCAAGGTTTAATTAAAATTCATGTATCGCTTGCTTGCTTTACTAGAATATCTTAATTTTTAAGGATGAGAAATTAGTTTGGACTCGATTTATAATCAATAGTAATATCCCATTATAAATTCTGCTAAGATGCGGAGTCTAAGAAGGCACAGTCGTACGCAAACTTATCCTTAATTAGTACAGAAATTATTTTCGATAGATTTACAAAAAAAAGGTTTTGAAAACTGTTTGGAGAAAATAAAAGATAAGCATGTAAACAAATAATTGTGCTGAAAATAATTGATAAAATAAAATAAGAATAAGAAAATTCAAAATCAAAATAAAATCCTAGTAAATAATAAAATAATGATAAAAATACTTTAAAATGTTAAATATAAAATATTAAGGAGAAAGTACTATAAAAATGTTTAGGCTAAATACAAGACACAAGAATTGAAGAAACGGTTGGAAAGACTTATGGATAAAGATAATGACCTCTTTATGTAGGATCTTTTACTCGTGTCTTAGTTTGTTGAAGTTTTTTATTGAGGATCAAGTCTTCAGTAAGCTCTAGTAGGGTCATATTGATAGCGCGTCGTAACGCTAGTCAAAATAAAATAACTAGACTATTACTATCGCAGTGGTGAGTCTATGTTAATCCCACAAAGAGTGTGTGTAAAGTTGTTAAAATGAAATTAATCGGTGTTTAGGTTTTTTGGGAAGGGGGGTTTGGATTTAGAAAACAAGAAAATCAAATGAAAATAGACTAATAAAACAAATTAAAGAAAACATGCGAAAAATAAAAGTTGGGATTCAGTAGGGACCCAGTTCTTTGGTTCAATCTCGAGATCTCTCCTAGCAACTATTAATCGTGGGTTAATAATTAACCCGAGTTTTCCTTTAAGTAGTGTTTAATCAAGATACGATCGTTAATTAAACCTAACCACTGAATAACCCAGGATACGATCTCTAGATTTAATTAGGTAGTAGAATTACGAATTAAGAAAACCAATTAATCAAGGCAATAACCACATACGATGCGTTATTTAACCTAGGTCATGTTATCCCTAATGATTATGAATCTTTAGTCGCTACACATGAATTTCAACATAACAATTACAGATTATATCGAAATTCTAGCAATGAGTTTGCAATTAAACGATTCAATGAACGCATTAAAATCATCCTTTTATAATACCCAATGGATTCATACACAAATAACCGAACAATAATGAAAATTCGATTATCCATACATAAAACTCAAATCAATTAACCTAGGATAACATAATCAATTCCTAAAGAGACAAAGAAACAACAAAAACAGTAAAATACACTTAACCCAAGTCGTTAGTGTCGATGTCACCTCCAAATCGGTGTCAGGATGTCTAGTCCTCTATAGGTCTCTCCTGGAAAAATACTTCAAACTCCATTAAAAATGTCCTTAACTGAAACCCCCTTTAGCTCTCTTTACTGCGCCTCCCTCTCTTCTATTTCACGCTACTCTCTTCTCTATTTGCTCTTTCACGCTTCTATTTCACGTTGCTATAGCTTGATGTGACGAATAAACACTCATGGACCATACTACTGTTCATATTTGTTTTAAAACCTACAGCCTTTCCCTCTTGAACGTTGTGTTTAACGCAACGTACGCATGCAATCAACGACGGAGCTACATGGGGACCAGTGGTGCACTGGGCCCCCCAAGGTTTTTTTTAAAAATTATTTTTAATATATATATATATATATAAATATATAAAAGAACAGAGTTATTTAAGGGTCAGTGGTGCACTAGGCCCCCCAAAATTTAAAAAAATTAATATTCGGGCCCTCTTATATTAAATTTCTGGCTCCGTCACTGCATGCAATACTAGCGTTTAACGCTAGCATTCCTTCTGCTTTGGGCTGGACTGCTCCCACCTTCCCACGTCATTTTGCTCCTATATCTAGCTACTTGTGCGTTGTTTTAAGCTTGTGCTAATGCCTTCCTTTGTCCAATTACTAACTTGCATGGCCATTAATTCATGTGAATATATGCATGAAATTTCCACGCACAATCTATGCAGCTCACGTTCTTTTCTTCATGGCTTCATTTTTCTTATCTTTTAATTTTCTTTGTCTCACTCTATGAAGACAAGTGAGTATTGATCTTCGGAAAATTACCTAAATGCAGTATTTTCGACTAACTTTAATTTCTTTACTTCCAAATTTTACCTAAAATCATATATGAATTAAAGTGAGTATCTTAAGCATTTTCATATCATTAATCACTAAGTGTAAATGATTAAATGTATCAACAATTAAACACATATCAAATTTTCCTACACTTAGCTTTTGGTCGTCCTTGGGCAAAACATCAAAATTAAGTTCATTGACTCAAAACATTGACTCAATTCCCATATTTTCCAAGACTATATAATCATAACCAAAGATGAATGACTTTCAAAAATCATAGCAAGAATTCAACATTCAATGCTTCTACTCATGACCAACCAACATTTAATACCTTTAAAAATCGAGCAATCTAATGGTAGACTTGGAAAACGTGTTTAAGTAAAATATGTCTATAGGTACACTCAACACCATTCATGATCATGACAATCCATAACTTTGCATATCATTTCATTTCTCCACCACCATAATTCATGTAAAATCATGAATCAAAGG
The DNA here is from genome assembly GCA_025629845.1 of Erythroxylum squamatum. Taxonomy (NCBI): domain Eukaryota; kingdom Viridiplantae; phylum Streptophyta; class Magnoliopsida; order Malpighiales; family Erythroxylaceae; genus Erythroxylum; species Erythroxylum squamatum. The sequence goes on from JAOTBA010000006.1 coordinate 2,264,252, forward strand.
ACTTTTAGGGTTGTAATGTGGGCAAAGGTAAGGTGAAATGTATTTGGGTCAAGTATCATGAAAGTCATTAAGCTAGTGAAACAAAGCAACACTCATTAAAAATTGGGTACCGTCAGTTATGACAAATGCAACATTTATATTTCACAACCACATTCAACTCTCACACACCAACCACATGAAGCATATACTAATTCGAAGGAATCACTCATACAATTTATGCTAACAATACATTAAAACCATAAGAGTGAACCTTCCAAGCCAACATCTACCTCATATTCAACATACTCAAATAATACATTCATTACAACTTTAAATGCATTAATTACGAATACCTTTGCAAACCCATATGCACTTCTCCTCCGTACATTTATTTAAACAAAATTTTTTTCATTCTTTTTCTTTTCCTTTCTTTCTTTCTTTTGTTTTTCATTTTTCTTTTCTTGTGCTTTTCTCTTTTCTCTCTTCTCTTTTCTTTCTTTCTTTCTTTTCCTTTCCTTTTTTTAACATTAAAAGAAACTACATTGACATGGGAATTTCAATGATAAGATATAAAATAACATCCCAACATTATAACCAACCTCACATTATATACCCCCACACTTAGAATTTTGTACATCCACAAACTCAACAATCACAAATGTTCCACTAGCTTTATAGCTTGGGTAGGACATTTGGTTAAGTTTAAAAGCATAAAATGTGGTTTAGACAAGAAGAAAGGTATAAAGCTCAAAATGGTTAACAAGGAAAAAATCATGTCAATAGGGTAGGCTATTTGGTTAATTTAATTCGGAAAAATAAAGAATGCCTAATCATTTCCATGTTAATGCATGTGATAAAAATGTGGTCTAGAATAGAAATTCAAAGCAAAATCAGGATGTACATGTTATGAAGGTCACGCACTATCAAAAGTCAATAAGACTGAAATAAAGGTGTCAGTCTAATAAGGCTCAAAATTTCACCGGCTTTGTCTACCATTAGTCACTACTCTTCTAAAAATAATGCACATTGACCAATCACAAGAGTAAAAGTACATGCTAAAGTTGCTATGAAATTCTCTAGTCAATACATTATCTACTTATGACTATATAATCCTAGAAGCAACAGAAAACGAGAAAATATTTGTTCGTTTGTTTTATTCTTTCTCTCATTTTGATTGAAAACTTAAAACAAGCAAGAAACAAACCAACAAAGAACACATATGCATATAAAAAGAAATGCGAAAATATAAAGAAAAGAAATTTACTTCCTTTAGGTTACCTCCTAAGAAGTGCCTTTGTTTAGGGTCGCTGGCTCGACTTCTTTTTCTTCTCACCTGACAAAATTGTGATCTTCAGGTATTATAGTTAACGCCAATTCCACGAGAGGTTGTTCTAGATAGGGTCTTAGTTGATCATCATTCCCATTTAGCGTCCTCCCTATCTTTAGACTCTCGATCTTTACTGAGTCCATGCTTTCTTAAAAGATCTCAAATGTCTCTTTACCTTTTTCTTCCTCGTTTACTTCCTCTAACCTGCGAGATAAAAGTAAAGAGTCATTCTCAATAACAAAATAGAACTTAGTATTTACCTCCGAGCTAAAAGATATAGCCTTTTCTGCCTCGAGCTCCTCCTCAACTTCTTCAACACAAGCAATTCCTTGAGTGTTGCTCTCAAAATTCTCAATCTCCTCATCACTCTGTAAAGTTTTCGTACAAACATCTATTGGGTACACCTCGGGTTGATACGACTGCTTCTCTTCGCTTTGCGGTTCCAGATGATTGATATCTCCCCATTGAGGCAATGCATCTTGCTGAAATTGCAGAGTATCCTGTCGGATTTGTTATACACTTACTGAAACAGTTGTTGCATATTCTATTAGAACTGTTGCATATCCTGTTGAATTTGAAGATTGTTAACAGCCATAATATTAAGCAATTCTTCTAGAGATGTACCTGAGACGTGTTGGCTCTCCGAATCTTGGGCGCTAGACTGTGTATTTTGATGAAATTACCCTCCATCCTGATGGAATTGTAGAATATTCTGCTACAATTGCAAAGTGTTAGCATTCACAATATTAATCAACTCTTTCAGCGATGGACCGGAGTCATGATAGGAAACTTTTGGTTTGTATGAGAATTGTTGTGCATTCTGCAAACTATCATTGAAGTAATTCTGATGATTATCTCATCCATAACAAAAGTTAGGTTGATCAGTCCAAACATTATTATAGGATTGAGAATATAAGTTATAAAAGAAATTACTTCCGTCTATATCAAAAAAATTTATTCACAAACACGAAACAAAAAATGAAAAGATCACGTAATTGAAAAGAAATCAATTACGAACAAATATATACAAAACGCCAATTAAAATCACAAACAAAAACTAAAACACTACACTCCCCGACAACGACACCAAAATTGACAGTGTGTCGTAACTCTAGTTAAAATAAAATAACTAGACTACTACTATAGCAGTGGTGAGTCTAGGTCGATCCCACGGAGAGTGTATGTAAAGTTGTTATAATGAAATTAATCGGTGTTTAGGTTTTGGGGCCGTTTTGGATTTAGAAAATAAGAAAATAAAATAAAAATAGACTAATAAAACAAATTAAAGAAAACATGCGAAAAAATAAAAGTGAAAAATTTAATAGAGACCCAGTTTTTTGGTTCAATTTCAGCCTACACCCTAATTAAACATACTTCATTGATTGGTTATTCTCTTATCTCTCCTAGCAACTATTAATAGTGGGTTAATAATTAACCCGAGTTTTCCATTAGGTAGTGTTTAATCAAGATATGATCGTTAATTACACCTAACTACCGAATAACCTAGGATACAATCTCTAGATTTAATTAGACAGTAGCATTACGAATTAGAAAAACTGATTAATCAAGGTAATAACTACATACGATGTGTCATTTAACTTAGGTCATGTTATCCTTAATGATTACGAATCATTAATTGTTACACATGAATTTCAACATAATAATTACGTATTATAACAAAATTCTAGCAATGAGATTGCAATTAAACGATTCAATGAATACATTAAAATCATACTTTCACAATACCCAATGGGTTCATACACAAATAACCGAGAATAATAACGAAAATATGATTATCCATACACAAAACCCAAATCAATTAACCTAGAATAACATAATCAATTCCTAATGAATGAAAGAAACAACAAAGACGGTAAAATACACTTAATCCGGGTCATCGACGTCGATGTCTCCTCCAAACCAGCGTCAAAATGTCTAGCCCTCTATGAGTCTCTCCCAAAAAAATACTTCTAACCCCATTAATAATGTCCTTAATCGAAACCCCCTTCGGCTCTCTTCACTACTCTCTCACGTAGCTTTCTTCTCTATTTGCTCTTTCATGCTCCTATTTCACGCTGTTGTAGTTTGATGTGACGAATAAACACTCGCGGACCATGCTATTGTTCATCTTTGTTTTAAAACCTACGACCCCTGCGCTTAACGCAGCGTACACATGCAACAGTAGCGTATGCCGTTAAACGCAAGCGACTAGCTTCCTTCTGCTTTGGGTTGGACTGCTCCCACCTTCCCACGTCATTTTGCTCCTATATCCAGCTGCTTGCATGTCGTTTTAAGCTTGTGCTAATGCCTTCCTTTGTCTATTAATTGAATTACTAACTTGCATGACCATTAATTCACGTGAATATATGCATGAAATTTTCACGCACAATCTATGCAGCTCACGTTCTTTTCTTCATGTCTTCATTTTTTTTGTCTTTTAATTTTCTTTGTCTCGCTTCATAAAGACAAGTGAGTATTGATTTTCGGAAAATAACCCAAATGTAGAGTATTGATCTTCGAAAAATAACCTAAATGTAGTGTTTTTAACGCATTTTAATTTCTTTACTTCTAAATTGTACCTAAAATCATATATGAATTGAAGTATCTTAAGCATCTTTGTATCATTAATCGCTACGTATAAATGATTAAATGTATCAACAATTAAACATGTATCACATATCTTTCTAAATCACCTCGTTCTTAAATCTTTCTCTTTTTCTCTTAAGTTCTTAAATACAATAGATAATAGACCGGATAATAATTAATCAGATTAAAACTTAGATCAGACTTAAAAATTTTAATTCAAGTATTCAAGTCAAATTAAACACGAACTTAAAAGAATTTTTCATAGAAAATACCGAACAATAGTTTCCATTGAATGAGTTGAATTTAAGCTTAGTAAGGTGATAAATCCAAAATTGAATTTTTTTATAGATTTGAATTTGAGTTAAATCCTATTTAATGATCAAAATAATATCGTTTTAAGCATTACACCGTAAAATTGGTGAAACACGTCTTTTGGAATACAAACAATCACATCTTTTAGAGGCGTCATTACTCGGATTTGGTCATCATTCCAATGACTTAGGAGTTGTTGCCAGATTTTCTATTTAATTATTTAATTAAACTATAATTTTCATGGCCGGCCTCTGCGTAATGTATATTTATATCATACCCTTTACGTACATATATTCTCTCCGCCTCTCTCTGATCATCACACGAATATCCATTTTCAACCCACCAACACCAGAACTGAACAAGAAAATGTCTATACGTCTAAAGCTCAAGCTCTCTCGTGCCATAACTTCACTCCAGTTCTGTCGATCCACGAGAATACCCTCTTCTGTAATAACCCCGAATAGTAACAACAAGCCTAAATCATCATCATCACATGTTGGCTTCAAGCGTCCTGAAGGGTGTTCCAAGAAAGCGGGATATCGCTCCAGTTCACGTTCACAGTCGCCGGAGTACTGTTCAGGCGAGAAAATTGGCGGGTTTCCACTTAAAGCTTACCTTCATACACGATGTCCATTGTTTTGTGACCGTAGTGAAGGACATATTTCACCAGTTAAACTAACATCGACAAAGAACGTAGTGGATAAGAACAAAAACAGAAGGAGAAGACGTTCTTTGACTACTGATGACGGGTTTAGTTTCATTCGAGAGTCTGAAGAAACCAAAGCAAATGACGAAACTGAAGAGACTGAAGAAGGCTTTTCGTATGATTATTCATTAGGGGGCGAAGGCAATAACTCAGTGAACCAAGTAATCAACCCAACAAAGAAGAAAGCTATTAACGATAATGTGCAGAGTTTGTCGGGAATGAGAACTCGGATGTCGAAAACAAGAAAAGGGCCATCGTCATCGAGCTCAGGTGGTACAGGGAAGATGAGAGGGAGTGTGGCAGTGGTGAAAATATCTGAGAATCCATATATTGATTTTAAGAAGTCTATGTTAGATATGATATTACAAAAGCAAATGTACGAGGGTAAAGACTTGGAGGAGCTTTTGCAGTGCTTTTTGTCCTTGAATTCCAGACAGTATTACGGAGTCATCGTCCATGTATTCTCTGAAATTTGGGAGATATTGTTCAGTGAGCCTCTTGTAAAGAGAAACATAATCTGAACGCAACAACCAGAGAATTTAACCGAAAAGATGGATATGGAGAAGGAAAGAACCCTCCTCTGTTTCGTCCTTTTTTTTTTTTATCTTAATCTTGTTTCTGTGTCTTGTAATCCAGTTTTATAATTGAGATACAATGTGAAATAAACATTCACTATTGATTCTTAATTTAGAAGAGATCAATACCCTGTATATAAGTAGAATTACCACGTTTGCGAGTATTACATTGCCCCTAAAAGGTGGTCGAGTTGGTGGAATGAAAAAAACATGAAACCAAAAAGTTTTGTGCTCGAATCTCCCTATTTACGCTTTCTCGATCGAGCCTGTCGTACAGGACTTACCTAATACGAAATACCCGGTTGGCCTGATTTATAGACTATTATGTTAATTCGAAGATTCATCCAATGCGCATCCAAAAAATAGCGACTACAGTTTCCTTCGTTTCTAGAAAGAAAAAATAAAAAAATAAATTACATTTTCTAAACTACTTAATGTTGTGTGTTATGTAACAGAAACATAACAAATATTGTACCAATTAACACCAAATTAAGTCACATTACATTATTTGCTCATTTTCTTGTTTAAAATTTAATAAAAAATAGCATCAAGAAGTATGGGTGCAACAAAAAATTAAATCCTAAAATAGTTTTTAAAATTTAAAAAATAAAAGATCCAAATCGCAAAACGATCGTGTTCTTAAAATTTTGTGGTTTTCCCTCATGATTGGTACAAGATGAGAAAGGTCAGTTTGGGTGTCTCTTCTCTCGAAAGAATTTGGCACTTTCAGATGTACAATTAAATACTCTTTTCGTACAAACATTGGGCAAGCAAATTTAGCATCCTATATTGGATCAAACCACGGCCGTTTTGTCAGTATTATTTTCCAGGGAAGCAGTTAGCTCGTTCTCAAAAGTTCTGACATCACAAAGCTTTCCGCCAGCCTCATCAGCGAAGACAATCTTCCTCTTCTTGAGAACCGCATTTCTTGTATCAGTAGAACCTCTACTTGTCATTTGCTGGTATTTATCGTTGTGAACTATTAGACAAATTACGCACAAGAAGCTTCTAATTCATAATTATGCCGATTCCATGAGTATTAAAGGGACAAAACGTACCATGATTTTACAAAACCGGTTGCAGTCCCTTGACATGATAGAAAGCCATTTTTTGGAGCTCTCTTCAACTTGTGTTGCATTCTGAATAGCATTTCTCACCTGCCAAATGAGGAACTTGTAAAGCTAAATATAGACATGTGCAGGAAAACGAGCAGTTTTAAAATTTGTTTTTGGGAAAGTTCTTACTGATATAAACGCAACTTTATTAATGTCAGTACCTCATCTGCAGTATATTTGGAGGATATCGCCGAAATGGTCCTGTGGTGCAATGCTTCTTCAACAATGTCCTTCATAGACTTCAACTCTGTTGTAAGTTTAGCTGCAGTCGATACAATATCACGCAGCTGCTGCTGGGAGAATGAAATGGCACTATCTGAAATGCTTTGAACGGAGCTGTATCCGGTGTTTAACTGTGCTTGAGGACGAGAAAGATAAGGAGCTTTTAGAATGCTTTTCTGATGGAAATCATTTGCTGTACTCTTTAATTTTTTGGTGGCTTGCTTAGGGTGGATGCTGACTTCATCTCTCATGTTCTGATTGGCTTCTTCAAGTTTGCCAATCTTGTCCTCAGTCAGTTTCCTGTAGCACAGTTCCCTTACATGCCCTGAAATGTCATAAGTTAACATGTCATTTAGGCACATTAAGATTCGACTTCAGATGCTTGGGTGCAAAAAGATTATAACATATAGTACAGACATAGTTTTGATGTGCTATCATCCAAAGAGTCCATAAGTATAGCTCATCATCTGTTTTATCTGGCATCGCTAACCACTTTCAATTAGTAAATATGTTTGGAAGTCAGGATACAGAAAACCCACTTTCTTAAACATGGACACCGTGAACGACCTTTGGTAAAATGTGCTTCGAACCAAACTACAACTATTCAAGGGAATTGTACGTTATCTCACAGTTATCACTTCGACCAAGGTGAGGTGCTATCAATTACCACCATCTAAAAGATTGATTCCCTAGTATTCTCACGTGAAAAAAACACTCAATCCAGCTTTAAGCTCCCGCTTAAATACCTCCACAATCATATACCCTATTTCCTACAAAGATCGTGCATTGATATGGCATGGTTCATAAATCTAGATATAGCCCTACTCGTGCACTTACGAAAATGCTCTTCCTCATCTAATTCACTTGACTCCATGGCCTGGCGCAGTCTTTTCTGGGATGTAGGAGAGATAATCTGAAAACATAAACACTACTTAACTAAGTAAAAGGATACATAGAAGTCAAATCAACTATGGTGACAGATGTTACATACCTTCCTGGAAGAAAGAAGCTTTTCAGGAGGATGCTGCAGTTTGGAAAGATGATGTGCATCACCATATGCAGGCGTCACTAGCTTCAAACTATTGGCATGGATCACATCAGGGTAGTTTTTTGATACATCAGAGCATGCAGATACTGAGGATTGCCTTTCTATAGGGAACGGAGATCTGTCAGCATCCGAAACCATGAAGTCATCTGGATATGGAGATGAATGTGAATACCAAAGTGACCCAGAATCACTAATGGGGCTGCTTGTAGTACTGACTTCAAAATGAGCTGCATCATCTTCAGTTGTAGTACTGGCTTCAAAATGAGCTGCATCATCTTCAACTCCATCTTTGGAAAGACATGAAACATGGATGTTGCTAGCATTCATAAGTTGAAGAGAATCAACAGACTCAACTTGGGGCCCTTGAGCCTGGCTATTGCTTCTAGTCTTCCACTTCTTATGTATGCCCAAACTTTGGGAAACATTATGGACTTGAGGGACAATCTTAGTTGGAGAGACTTTTTCAGGGTAGTTGTCATGAGGAAGATGGTCCATGACAAAATTCTCTTTTCCTGATTTGGATAGAGACAGATCCAAAACGTGGTCAGTGGTTAATTCTGCATCATTAGTTGTTATTGTCTCCCCTCTCGAGGCGCTTAGATCAGATTGCGCTATATAGTCAGATTGTTGTTCATCAACAATACAACATTCATTCTCATCCCTGAAAAAGGTTTCGTGAGGAGGAGCTACATCAGTACAGTCGTCAATAGTAGTATGCTGTAATACAGTATCTTCTTCATTTGTGTCTGATGACGATATCTTCATGGAATGGCTAGTATTCACTTCTGTATTGTCAACAATAGTAGATTTGAAGTCAGGTTCGTCGACAAACTCAAAGCATTGTTCATTCAAAACACAATGTAAAGGCTCTTGACCCAAGAGAGAAGGTACTTGAGTCCTAGAGGAATGATCACTAGCTTTGTCAAGATCTGTTTTGGATTCCCCTACTGAAGCAGCCTCCAAAACAAAATACTTAGGATTACCAATATCTTCACCGCATACAACTGGCATCCCAGCTTTCAGAGCACAACCATCATTATCCTCAAGCTTTCCAACATAAACTGCTTTAGGGTAACTGAAGGGCTTGTCAAAACCACAAGAAGAATGGATCGCAGTGTCAAGCATAGTTAGGCAGTCTGAGATTCTAGTTTCAGGAGCCTCAACTTTAATGTGGATAGGTGCTTGCACATTGTCATTGGGTTTAGATATGACTTGGTCACTGCTAAATTCTTCTGAATTCACTACAGATTTGGCATTTTGAGATGGAGAGCGTGCACTAATTTCTTTTCCTTTTCTCTTTGCATTATTTTTTAGAATCCGAGATTTCCAACTACTAAGGGGCTCCATCATTACATCATCATCATTCTCGTTAGATAGAGAACTAGAGAGTTCTTTTTTCACAAGGAAGAAAGATCCACTGTCTTCTCCCGTTGAATCAGGGCATCTTGAATGTTTTCTTTTTTGTGATTTGCAGCTTTCTTTAATTTGCTTCAGCGTCATGGTACCATATTCAAGATCATCTAGCTCATCTTCCAGTCGAGCAACACCACCAATGCCACAAGACTCCACTGTTTCACTTCCACCTTTGGTTGTTTTCTCTTCTGCAAGCATACAGGGACTCTTAACCATTGGCCTCTCAGAGTCCACTTCCATATCTACAAACTCAAGTTTTGGCCTAAAAACTGGAACCAAATCACAATTTTCACTATATCCAGCTCCATATATATCTTCAAGCTTTTTGAACTTAAGCGCCGGCTTTCCACGAAACACGTTCAAAACTTTTACTTCAGAACCACTCTTCTTAATAGCTTGGATAAAGTGCAAAAGACTACAGCTTCTTAACTCCATCGAATAAAAAATATTGCGATACCTAAATGTTGGACCTGCAATAATTAAATATTTGACCTTGAGAGAAGCACAGTGTGCCTTCGCCGACAGATATGTTAAAACATAAACATAGATGACAAAACATATAAGTTTCAAATTTAGGGTTGGGGTTCTAATAAACAGAGCATAAAATTGGAAATCAAGAACTATCATTAACAGATTGAGCTAAATCATCACGTTAAGATTTTTCTATTACAAAGGAGCAACATCAAATCATTCTTGAGTACAGATTACAAACTATATCTATAAGCACAATTTGGATCTAACCAATCCTGCCAACAAGTAAACAGATTCCAGTGAACAACGTGAAGAGTGAGCGGAACATTTACCAGTATTTTTCAGATCTCAGTGCCAAATTCACCGAGAAGTGCAGATCTACGCCGTCGCGAGCGCCCGCCCGAAGCTTTAGCTAGTGTGAGTGTTTAAAAGAGTGAAATGTGAGGAGAGGGAAGGAAACCGTGTCTCGCGCCAATGCAATTTTGGCGCCAACGCGGGTGGTTTTTATTTCCTAGTCCGAATTGAAATTGCACCTGCTTCGCTTTGGACGTAAATGGTAAGTCCGCAGCCGTTGAACTTGATTTTGTCCGTTAAGTAACTAGGTTGTGATTCAATTAGCGATTGCAAAATGGCATAAGCCTACTGGACCAGACGAATGCAGCCAAACAAATTCTGTTTCGGTCTTAACAAAGCCCAATGGGCTAAAGCAAGTAGGGATGAGAATGGGCCACTACTGAATATAAGGCAGCGGGCTATAAGCAAATGTATGTCTTGTTTATCTCTTTCAACATGCTTCCCTTCCTGAAGAACTTAATGGCTGCTTCAGTCAAGCAAATGGTATGGCTCCAAATTGATGAAAGAATTAGGCATTATAGCCATCTGGGCAGGAGCTTTTTGAAGATGCAAGGAAAATAGAGCTCTTCTCATCATCAGCGTCAAAAAGGATGAATTAGGGTTTTACTAATTTAGTGGAAATTTGGCAATTAATGACCTCTTCACTTGACTAATATTGGATAAAGCTGTTGACCTTGTACCAATTGTCTCTGAAGAAACTGTAACCCTCTTCCTATAATGCCTCTTTAAGGATTAGAGTTTTACCATTTTCATCCTTCAAGGTGGTTATTTTGGTATATTTCTCCTTTAGGGATGGCAATGGCTGGCTTATGGGCTGGTCTTGTTAATTTTTTTAAAATTAAATGTATAAAACTATGCTTTTTTAATTAAGTCTAAGTGCCTGTTTGGATGAGCTTATATCAGTAGAGCTTTTGTCAGTATAGCTTTTCTGAGAAGAGTTTTTTTTAAAAGTCAGTTGACTGTTTGGCTGTCAATTAAAAAACAGCTTTTTAAAAAGAGCTTCATACAGTAGATTGTTTGACAATATAAAAATAAAAATACTTTTATTAATTTTAACTATATTTTATTTTATACTAAAATTATTTATGCTAAATAATATTTAAAGTATACTAAACAATATGCAAAGTACAATATATTATATTTACGGTTACC
>JAOTBA010000006.1:2286501-2307041 GCA_025629845.1 Erythroxylum squamatum
ATCCAAACAATGGAAACCAAGAGAAATGCAATTCCCTTCCTTTCTTTTCCCTTGCTTTCCTTCCATCCAAACAAAGGGTTAAGAAAGAAGAAAGTGCCAAAAAGACAATGACATGTGCATGCCCTCACTCCTATGCAATCCCTTGCTTATAACAGAATCACAGAATGAAATCAGAATATTTTGCCGATGGTTGTTTAGCACATGTTGGTCTTGGATTAGGGGCTGACGCAGAAGCTGTGGAATGAGCCCTGGTGTGAGTGTGAGCCGATGATGGGCTTGGGTCCATAACATTACCCCCATCATCGAAGGAAACCTTGTCCTCAAGGTTGTCGGTGTTAACAGGTGGATCGAGTAGGGGCAAGGGAATACCCTGTGTCAGAGGATCACCCAGACATTTCTTCAAGACCGAAACATGAAAGACAGGATGAATCGAGAAGACGATGGGAGGTCCAATTTATAGGGAACAGTCCCAATTTTTTTAAGCTCGCAAAAGAGTTCGAAGTATCGCGACCCCAACTTTTGGTTACAATACAGGCGAAGCGAAACCTGACGATACGGCTGTAATTTAACGAAGACTCAATCACCAACTTGAAACGAAACATCTCACCAATTTTTATTAGCTTGTTTTTTCATCCTAACTTGGGCCTTGAGCAAATTATCCTTTAGTTGCTGTAGGATCAGATCTCGGTCGGCCAAGGCAGTGTCGAGTTCGGACAGCTTAGCCGTTCCTGGAATGTAGCGAATAAGAGTTGGTGGGTCGCGACTATATAATGCTTGAAAAGGAGTCATGCCGACAGACATGTGATGGGCGGTGTTGTACCAAAATTCAGCCCAAGGAAGCAACTTAATCCAAGTGTGTGGCGAGGCCGATGCATAATAGCGCAAATACATTTTGAGGACTTTGTTGACAACCTTGCTTTGGCCATCGGTCTCGGGGTGATAAACCGAGCTAAGAGCACGGGTAGTCCCTTGCAAACAGTTCAGCTCCTCCCAAAAAGAACTAAGAAATAACAGATCCCGATCGCTGATGATCTTGGAGGGAATTCCATGCAGTTTGACAATACCGTGCAAGAACACATCCACAAGATGCACAGCCGTAAAAGTACTCGGTAGAGCGAAGAAATGACTGTACTTGGACAGGCGATCAACAACAACCAAAATAACGGACTTACCGGAAGAAGGAGGCAACCCAGTGATGAAAGCCATTGTAATCTCCTCAAATACTTGGGTCGGCAAGGGAATAGGTTGTAACAAGCCGGCTAGGGACAATTGCGAATACTTCATCGTTTGACAAATCAGACACTCGTGTACGAAATGTTGAACATCCTTGCGCATCGAGGTCTAGTAAAAATTGGCAGCCACACAGTGATATGTGCGAGTAATACCCGCATGTCCTCCCATAACCGAACTATGAAATTCCGTAAGAATGGAGGGACGAAGCTGGGCATAGTTTGGGACGACCAACCGCTAACGATAGAAAAGGAGGTCATCATGGACGGTGAAGTACTGAAAATCAAGAGCATGTGTGCAAGTACCTTAGTGTGAATTTTCAGCAATTCTGGGTCAGAGGAGTTCAGCTGGCGAAATTCAACTAATCGCTCAAACTGTGGAATGGAAAAAGTCAAGAAGCAATCCGTCGAAACGCGAGAAAGAGCATCTGTGACCATGTTGTGTTTCTCGGGATGATATAGCACCTCAAAATCATACCCGATCAGTTTATACAACCAATGTTGCTGATCTAGAGTTTGGATCGTCTTCTCAGTGAGATTTTTGAGAGCTTTTTGATCGGTGATAATCTAGAAACGACGACCCAAAAGGTATTGGCGCCACTTCCTGATTGCCTGAGTGATGGCAAACATTTCGCGGTGATAAGCGGGGGCAGCTTGCAAACGAGGAGATAATTTTTGACTATAATAAGCTATCGGTTTACCCTGTTGAGTCAAAATGGCACCGATGCTTGTACTGGAGGCGTCGGTCTCGATGACGAAAGTACTCGAAAATTTGGGTAAAGTCAGTACCAGAGCATTGCTAAGTGCAGTCTTCAACTGAGTAAAGGCTAACTGAGCAGTAGTGTCCCAAACAAAGCTATCCTTCTTGAGAAGGTTCAACAGAGGCGAGACTAGACGAGCAAAACCCTTGATAAAGCGACGATGATAACCAGTAAGGCCAAGGAAGCCCCGGACACTTTTAACGGAAGAAGGAGTCGACCATGATTGGATGGCGACAATTTTGGTCAAGTCGACTCTTAGCCCATCCTTGGCAATAATATGGCCCAAGTAGGCAATTTGCTCCTAGCCAAACACATATTTGCTGCGCTTAGCGACCAAGTTATTGGCGCGTAACACCTCAAAAATAGTCACAAGATGTGTCGTATGCTCCTCCAAGGATCGACTGTAGACTAGTATATCATCGAAGAAAATCAGCACAAACCTGCGTAAGTAGGGCTTAAAGATGCTGGTCATAGTGGCCTGAAATGTCGACGTTGTGTTGGTGAGGCCGAAAGACATAACGAGGAACTCATAGTGACCCTTGTGTGTACGAAAGGCCATCTTGTAAACATCGGCCGAACGGACTAGGATTTGATGAAACCCGACAAAGAGATCCAATTTTGAGAAAACCTGTGCCCCAAACAACTCATAAAAGAGTTCATCCACCGTGGGAATCAGAAAACGATCGCGAATGGTGATGGAGTTAAGAGCCCGGTAATCCACACAAAAACGCCATGAACCATCCTTTTTCTTCACCAAAAGGACCGGAGATGAATAAGGACTAGTGCTATGGCGAATGATAGGAACCTCTATAGAGATTGCTTGTATTGATGATATATCGGTACAATTAGATAGAATACTACTGGAGCAAAGCTCCCCCTCCTGGAAATATATTTCCCAGGCCAATACAATAGATGTATTTTCCAGAATAATCCAGAGTCCTCCTCCCTCCTATCCCCGAGTCCTATATATAGACTCTGTACCTTCTTATTCTCTCTCTCTCCGTAACTAACTCTTAACCTACGTCCCTATGTGGCATTTGTATTTGAATGTCTTAGTGGCTGTTTACTAATATTAATACTAGCATGCTGATAACTAGGAAGAGTGCTAACAGTATTTGTGCACATAACTATTTGATTTCTTCAGCATTTGTGCTTCTGAATGACATTTGGGGATACATTTCTTAACTATTTATATGCCTCTCTTTTAATCGATTATTGTAGCTGATCATCCAAAAGCAGATGAGTATTTCTCAGACCCAAGATTAGCGGCATATGCTGTACCGTACAGACAAGCAGTCTCAGGGTATACAGTCAGTTGTCCACGCTCGCTTCTCTCAGGTATATTAACTTCCAAAACTGATGAATTTTACTGGCTTTTTGATGTGCAACAGTAATGATGGAGCGAAGGATTACTTGCAGAAAGAATTAGGGATATTGAGGACGAAGTCTCACTGGAAGAAGGCCTACTTTTACTTATGGGATGAGGTGTGTATACTGTATAATTAGCTTTATTCTCTTCCAAGTTGGATTCAATTTTTTTCCTAACTTCCCAGGCCTTCCTCTTTTTATTGTAGTTAATCTTCTTAATTTTCATAAATTAGGAACAAGGAGGAGAAAAATTGTCTTAGATTTGCAGCCATGCTCATTATTCTAGCATGTTATAAGTGGCTGACATGCCAATATGATATAACCTCTCAGATTTATAACTTTTCACATTACCTGTTTTCTATAGTATGTATTATGTGCAGCCTTTCTCTTAGATCATGAGGCTGTCTTTGCTCTTCAAAAGGAAGCACCAGGATCAACTTTTTCTCTTCATAGGCTGCGTCCTGTGGTGTATGCATGCAGACTATTTGATTCCTAGATATCCCTTTGTGGATAGTTGTGCTTGGATTCATTTCTACTTTCTCGACATTTTATATAAATGATGCAATATACTTCACTGCAGCCACTGAATTTGGAACAATATGATTCTGTCCGCAATATGGCTGGTGAAATTCACGCCTATGCTCCTGATGCTCGCGTCTTGACTACTTACTATTGTGGTATGAATCCATTTCTCTTTTTGTGATTACTTAAGTTAGACTGTTTCCTGCCTTTTCCTGAGTGAACTGCAAAAATGCTTTCTGATAGGACCAAATGATGCCCCACTTGGACCTACTCCTTTTGAGGCATTTGTTAAAGTTCCAAAATTTCTGCGCCCTCACACTCAGATTTATTGCACTAGGTATTGGCTCTTACAACTTGTACCATCTTTGCTGTTTCTGTATTTACATCAGTGAAGATTTGTCCTTTCTGGTGCTTATATCTTTGCCACTTACTAAATTCATACCAGCCTTCCCTTGCATGAATGGAACCTGCTATGAAAATCCTACTTGCATGCTCGTAGTTCTAGTGAAATCTTCAGCAGTCTTTTGTTCCAAAGAAGTCCAGAGAAAGGTTATAAATGCATGCTTATTTGTTTTAGGAAATATTAGTTTCTTAGGCATGGCATCTTTAGTACAGATATGAGTTTAGTGTCTTTCCCTTGTTTGTTGTGTGCAGAAGAAAGCAACTTGAAATTCCTATTGTAATATATTCATTTGTTGGCTGTGCAAACATCTTATACTAGATTCTATTTAGTTGAATGAAGCGCCATTACCACAATTTTGAACTTTTCTTTTATATGTTCTCTTAATCCTTTCTTTGTTTGCTAGTGAGTGGGTACTGGGTAATCGGGAAGATCTGGTCAAGGATATTATCTCTGAGTTGCAGCCAGAGGGTGGTGAGGTAAAAAAAATACATCCCTTCTCAAAAGAAAAAAAGTGATACAATTATCTATCGTAGAGTCAGTATTTAGTGTCTTAATGTTTCCTATGTGAAGAATTTCATTCTCTAATGTAATGATTTACAAGACATATACACATGAATATATAGGAAAAGCTATCCTAATTAAGGAAGAACTAATTAAGAAAGAATAATAACGGTAGAATCCTAATTATCTACATTCCATATCTGTATACATTCCATATTTGTCAACACTATGCTTTTCGTTCCTTCCCACAACATTAACATTTATTGCTCTAATTTACACTTGAAACAGAAAGTTGATGTATGGTGAGAAAGTTTTAGATCCTGGATGCCATTATAAAATACTCTTTTGTTGTTCATTTTTTGTTCACTTTGATGGTTATAGTTTTCCATGTCCTTCCTTAATCGCTCCATTTCCGAGATTTCCACTCAATAGCTTGATAGTTTAGTACTGGAATGTAGCACCAACTTATTGCTTTACTGAAGGGAAAAGAGTTTTCAAATGCAGGAATGGTGGACATATGTCTGTATGGGCCCCTCCGATCCTCATCCTAATTGGCATTTAGGAATGCGTGGTACTCAGCACCGTGCTGTGATGTGGAGAGTGTGGAAGGAAGGTGGAACAGGATTTTTGTATTGGGGCGCAAATTGCTATGAGAAGGCTACTGTCCCTAATGCAGAGGTATGCCCCTTGGTTCTCTCACTTCAGTTGATAAGGGCATTCGTGCGCTTCTCTTTCCTAAAATTGCTACGTCTGTAAGCAGATAAGATTTAGGCGTGGGCTACCTCCTGGTGACGGGGTGTTATACTATCCTGGTGAGGTATTCTCTTGCCGTCAACCGGTCGCTTCAACTCGACTAGAGCGTATTCTTAGCGGCTTGCAGGCGAGTCAAAATTTTCAATCTAATAAAATCATATGCATAGGTTTTGTTGTTTTGAGAAAGGATATGCAGCCAACTTACATTTTTTTCTTCCATTTGGCGTTTCTTTAGGATTTCGAGTACCTGAAGCTTTATAGTTCAAGATATGGAAGAGAAGAAGGGCTTGCACTTCTGGAGAAGACAGGTTTGTATTTAGGTCCCGAGCGTTACACACATGAACACATGCCAATAGATGTGATGCGGGGTGAGATCTACAATACCTGCCGACCTTGAGGAGTTTGTTGCCTGCCTTTTGATATAATTGGCTTGAACATCTCTTGTAATTAAGTGTTTATTCCTAGAAACTTACGTGTACTCATTATGTTGCACAAAAGTGTTGGCTCTCACCTTAGCAGTTAGTTTTTTCTTGAGGCCCTTAAGAAAAAAAAATAAAGGTAGTTTACAGTTGGAAATGACTATGCACACCATGAATTACTGTTGGGGATGACTAAAAGGATTCAGTTGTGATCGTAATTAACCGGTTTAGTCTGAATTGGTTAAACTTTGGATCAGATTCGGACTTTAAAAGGTAGTCCAGTATGAACAGATCAATATGGGCAAAATGATGTTGCCCGACCTTTTTGGCGGCTCAGACTCAGCCTGGTCTAAAGTCATCCCGACGACGGCTATGTCATTCGTCAGAAGTCCTTGATCTTGCGCAGGGTCTTCTAATACGGTTTTATGTGAACTTATATGGGTGGTGAGGAATAATTGAAGCTAGATTGCGTGTGCTTTCCAGCATATTAAATGTAGAAATAAGAGCTGTCAAGACTTGAGGTTCCAAATCTTTTTGCAAGTCAATGGCGTGTGTATAAATGAAATCATGAAATAGTGACGGTAAAATCTACCGTTGCTTCGTTTTCAGTGACAAGAAAAACTAGGACTTTTCTGTTCCAAAGTTCGTAACAACTTCTGAGATTGCAGAGCCAAACTGTCTTCGATTTGGAGATTTGTCTTGTCTTACACATGGACAAGCCATTTAATTCCGTTGTTCTAAGTCAAACTTTTCAATAACCGTGAGAAAAAGGTATGGAAGATACTCCCTTTCAGGTGATTGGAATTCGAGTGCTTTGGAGTTAATCATGATTTGAACATAAGCAAGGTCAATAGGGTTGACATTAGTATTTAATCACAATTACCCTTTTGTGTCAATGTAAGCGTTTGAAATCCTAGTTGATTGGGTTAGAACATATTTGATACGTTTTGAACTAGTTTAGATCAAAACGATGTTATTTTATTTAATAATTAAAAATTTATATATATGATTAAAATGGTATCATTTTATTTTAAATTTAATAATTATTCGTACGTTGAAAAAGGACTAAGACATGATTCGTTCATTGCAAACCTTACTCGAATATAGACAGGACCCTTCCCAAAAGGAAAAAGGGCATGGACATGGAGTGGAATCACATAAAGGAAATGAGCTACTAAAAAGATAATCAACTTGGTGATGATTGTTGGGGGGACCTAGCAATCGATTCTCCCTTTTGACATTGTAGTCACTTGGTGCTTTGCTCGTTACATCACAGCTGTTTCTTCTTTTAAGCCATTAATTGTACATATCCATTCTCAGTTCAAATTCAATTTTACATGCCAAATTTCTCCTTTATTTAGTTACCATAGTGGATATGCACCTTTTTCTCTTGAGGGAACTGAAGCTATTTTAGTCTTACTAAACCCAAAAACATGAAGAGTTTTAAGTAAAACATAACTAAAAGTTAAATCGTTATAAAATAGGTTAAAATTGAATAAAATTAAAAATTTTGAAATATAATTGAAATATATTGTCCTTATCCACTAAAGAATTTTAAGTTTAATTAAAAAGTATTAATTTTTTTAATGAGAATTTATTAATTTATAAAAATTATTTGGTTAATTAATAAACCGATCACTTTTTAACAACAAAAGTTAGTATAATAAATTGAATAAAAAAATTAGGCAATTTAAATTTTTTACAATTAAACCAGTTGAATCAAGTTTTTTAATCATTAATTTTGAGTAAGTCTATTAAAATTTATCAACTCTCTTAAACTTGAACTAATTATCATAATCCTTCAAAACACATAAATTTGAGTTTTTAACCAATCACTTGAAAAGGGGATTAAGTCTTTTGTACCCATAATTGCCAATTATGTTCTAGATGATCGCATCCACGTAAACAAGATTAGCTCAGCGTTAGAATTAAGACTTATAGAAACAGAAGATCTTATCCCCAAAGAAAAGATAATTGACTGAGAGGAAATAGAGGGTCTTGCCAATTAATTTCTACAGGCATCGAATCCATCTATCTCCATAATCACAACTCAGAATATCCGTTGAGGTGATGTGCGGGGCACCGTAGAAACATTTTGCTAATTTCGGCTAAAATAATGGAGGGAAGTGATGAGTTTAGATCTACTGTCCAATATTACTCTTTTTCATGAAATCTCAATTATTTATTTTGTGGGATCTACGAGGGATTTACACAGGATCCACATAAATAAATGGCTGAGATTTATTAGACAGAATAAAACACTATAATATTAAACAGAGGAGCTGAACTCGAAAGTGATCTTCCCGGTCCTCAGTCCTCTCATTCCTATTTCCATCTGTAGAGCAGAGCAGAGCAGTGCACACTTCCCCCAAAGTCGTCGTGTTCCTGCCACACACGTCCAATCCATTTTCTTTACACCGAATCAAAACGCTGTTTTGAACCCACAGAGTATCTGTTAAATTATTTTTAATCCCAAAGTAAGCTTCCGTTAAACTTTTACCCCAAATGAAATCCTCTGTTCCAACAGGGTATTAATAAATTCAATTTAAATTAGTAATTTAATATAATTGTAATAAATTATTAATATAAGTCAAAATTAATCATTTTTAATTGAATTTAAGGTTTAATTTAAATGTTTATATTACCAATATTTTATTAGTCCATATGTGTTATTTATGATATATATATTTTATCATTATTTTTAATAAAAATGAAAAATATATAATTTTCATAAAATTAGAAAATCACAACTTTTTTTAGAATTTTGAAAATAAAGACTTGTTCTTTAAGTATTTTGCCTTATATAAATTAAATATGTTGGCTAATTATATATCCTAAGCTTATTAAGTGACTAAATGCAATCGAACAATCGATCAAGTTGCTTTTTTATGACCATAAAATTTAAATTATGAAAATAACTTCTTTGTAAAAATAAAAAAAGCTGTGTACGTTATAACATTCTCCAAATTTTTACAAAGTGGAAAACTTTATGCAGTAAATATGTATCCACTTTTTAGCACATCAAATCTTCTGTTTCAGTTACTCTGTTATAACTCTGTTATATTAAATCTTATCTATATATTTATATAAGATTCATATAAATATATAGATGAAATTTAATGAAACACAATAGAAACATCACAATCAGAACAGAAAATATGATCTCTTTTTAATTAAAAAAGTTGCTGCCTTTGTTTTTTGATTACAAAGGAAAAGACACAGAAATTAAAAACTAGCTAGCCGACAACTTTTCGATACTAAGCTCCCTGTTTGTCCCGAAGGAGGAGTGCCATGATGGACACTGGAGGTTCCGAAAGATAACATATCCTTGGGCTGGTACGAACAACGAGGGTAGCTAGAAAGTTTACACACTGGTTTCCTTCCCGTGGCACATGCTGGAGTTGTAGTTCTCAATCTCGTTGGAATAATTCCCTTGTACCTGCCAACAAAGAAAAATTTGCAGTAAGATCAGGTCGTGAAGAAGAAAAGATATTAATCACTTTGAGGGAGTCCGTTCGACAATGACTTGTCGATGTCCCATGGCCTACGCTAATGAGAGTCCCGATTGGAGTCTCCAAAGTTCTGTAATTTGCGGTGATTTACTGCCAATTTGTTGAGTAAATCCCCCGCACCATTGGGCGGTGTAGTTGTGAATTACAAAGCAGAAACTTTTATGTAATAAATATGTATCCACTTTTTAGCACATTAAAACTTCGGTTCTAATTATTCTGTTATATTAAATTTCATCGACATATTTATATATGATCCACGTATATTTATGTATGAAATTTAATAAAATATAATAGAAATATTGTTTGGGATCTGACTCCTATTTTAATTAAAAAAGTTGCTGCCTTTGTTATCGAAAGTTTGAAATTCTGAAAACGGTGACATGGAAAGTCTAAAAGCCATCATAGACTCCTGTTTTGGTCAGCCACTGAAAAGTATTAGAAAAGGAGTATATTAGAAATTTCAGATGGCTTAAACAAGATAGGTAATCATGAAGGCTTTGTATGTGTTTCCCCAAGTTCAGAATGTGGTATTATCATTATATTCGTGACTAGGAAGGAAGTCCATTATTCCCGCATTATGATATTATTTTTATTTTTAAAATTAAAATAATACCATTTAAATTATTTTAAAATATTTTTTATTTTTAAAATTAAAATAATACCATTTAAATTCAAGTTGCACAACTCGTAAGTCAAATTTTAAATTAAATTCAAAATTTATCTTGAAAATTAAATTGACTCAAACTAATAATAATTTTAATTCGATGTGATACATTGTAATATCAAATACTTAATATCTTCTTATTTTAGATTAAAAATTAAAATATTACATTGTATACTTTATAGAGAAGATTGTCACAATCGTTCAATAATTATTAATTATTAAATAAAAGAAATTAAAAGCATTATTATATTGAAAATATTACAGTTACTATTGACCACACTAAAATTGATATCAAAATTTAAATACAATATTTTTGTAATTAAAATAGAGTATAAATATGACTCAAAATAATATAATAAAATTTAATTTTTTTTCTTATTTTTATTGACAAGAATATAATTTAACTATTTATTTACAATTGATTTAAAATGTGTTTAAGTTAAAAGGGCTAAAAAAATATCGATTGAATTTGTTTTATTTATTTAATAAACATAATATTATTTTATTAATTTTAATAAAATAATATTATTTTATTTGTTTCACAAACTCAAACAAAATGATACTTTTTCAATAATTTTGAAATATTTCGGGTGGTATGTAATCCCTAAAAAGATATTCTTTTAACTTTTAAAAATTCATTAATATTAATTTTATTGGTTGAATTTGTCTTTTCTATTTGGGTTAATTATAAAAAAAATCTCAAATTTTACTTAGGGGGTGCTTGGTTGATGTGTTTGAGAAAAGGTTCATGGGTAAAAAATGTATTGATTATCATTATAGGGGCAATAATTTGATATCCAACTTTTGGGTAATCCTCCGCTCCCTCCATTTAGTAGAGGAATGCTCATTCCTTAATAATGACTCTTTTTTTAAAAATATTTTTAATCTAATTAATTAAATAAAATTAATTAAAATATATTTAAATAATTAATTAAATATAATTCATTCATTAATTACAATATAATTAATTAATTAAAATATAATAATTTACAATATAATTAATTAAAATATTATTATTAATAATTAAATTAATGACAATATAATTAATTAAAAAATAATAAATTTTTATTTCTCAATATTTTTTGCAAACCAGCACTAATAATGGTAATGGTAATCATTCCTTCCTCTTAACTAACCATCATAACTATAATGATAATATTCATTCTCATTCCTTGCTACATTCATTCTCATTTCTATTATCATTCTTCTATACGAACCAACCGCCTCCTTAATTTTGTAATCATAGCTCAAACTTTAAAATGTGACAATTCAATACTCGAATTTTTAAAATTTTTTAAATCTAACCCGATATTAGTATTTTTGTTAGCTGACGGGGACATAAATTTGAATCTACCGGTGATGTGGACTCATATAAGACCCCCCTAATTTCCTTCTAGTTTTTGTTTAAGACTCCGATTAGTTTACGGGTGTGCTGAAAGAGTAAATTTGTGCAAAGAAGTGAGAGTAAATAGGAGAAGTGAGACAGCCGAGCACGAGGATCCACCAATCCCATTTTACTACCGATGTGGGGGCCCATTAGAGATGCACCTCGGCCAGTCACCGCATGATGACAAAATGTCCAAAAGCCCCTAATCTTTGGTCAACAAATATTTCAAATCTTAGTATATTTTTTATACGTTCAAGTAACGAGACGTGTGTGTGTGAATGTCTCTGAACGTATCTGGTATCCACTTTCTATAAAAGGACAAAAGTGGGTTTTGAGCTTCTGACTTTTCTCTACTTGGAAAGTAAATTTTGACCAAAATCCTGTCCCTTCAAATGCATAACGCAGATAGATGGTAACTGATCAAGGAAACGAACAGTGCGATACTATGGATATCCCATGCATACAATCAAAGCCCTTCCTTCGGTTAAAAGACAAAAAAGAGTCCAGAGTACGTGCCTGTAAGCACAGGAGGACTTCAAGGACCATTTGTCAACAGAAGAGTACCGCATAGTATACACGCCCTTTTGTAAAACTACCCTCAAAACGTCGTATATTCACACAATTGTCACTGTCCTACTCCGAATCTTGGTTTCTTGCAGACGCAGGATTTGTTATTTGCATAAATAAAACAAACCCCCAAATCCCATTTGGTGAAGAAAGCTCAAAGCAGTAATGAGCTTCTGAAAAACTGGGCAAGGTTTAGGAGAAATTTACGAAGAATGACACTCTCTCCCTCATTAAGAAGTTGTATAAAGACAAATCATAAAACATCGTTTCCTTTGTCCAACTCTTTCGTCCTTATCTATTCTATCCCATCCTACTTTTGGAAAAGGAGTTTTTTTAAAAATAATCCTCTAGGTAATTTATTTATTTTATAAGGAAAATAAATAAAAATATTAATTTTAAATATAAAATTAAAAATAAACTTATAATTTAAAAATCGGACTAAAAGTTAAAGAGGTAATAAAGAAATTTAAGATTTAAAAGCTTTGATATAAGACCTTAATAAAATCGACTAAAAATTAAATAATTTAAAATAGGATTAAAAGATATTGTCATATTAAAAAATAAATTGTTAAATAAAATTAATCGATTTATTTTAGTTTAAAAAAATTTATTAATTTATCATAAATTGACTAATTAATTAATAAACTTATCAATTTTTAATAACAATAATTATTGAAATAAAAAATCAACTAAAAAGTTAAAAAGTTTATGGTTTTTAATTTTGAACCGGTCTAGTCGGTTGGTTTTCAAAAAAATGATTATTTACTCTTTAAATAATTTATTTATTATATAAGAATAATAAAAATTTAAATTTTGAATTTTAAATTTTGAATTTAATAAATAATTTTTTTAAAACATATAAATTAAATAATAATAACATATCTCCCGGTTAATTACGAATAAGACTGTGTACCGCTAGATCTTCCTAAATTTTGCGTGTTAACAAATTTTAGTTTATGAATAAAAAATTAAAAGACAAGTTGTAGAATTTTAAAAATTAATTGTTAAATTTAATTTTAAGAAAACAAAGAAAGAGGTGAAGTAGAGACAGGAACAAATCGTCAGTTGTACTGTTTCTTTTTCGAACATCTGCGATTTCTTGATGAAAAGCCACACTTGTCTTGCGATTTCTGAAATATTTTTTTTAACATTTCAATGGATAGAGGCTTGCACTAAAAAAAATGCAGAAATATGGTTAAAAAGCTCTGTAGCTTTCCCACTAAACGACAAGCACCGCCTAGTCTGAATTCTTCCGACAAATGTCAGCAACTATCGTGTTCTGCCACGTGTACGGTCTGATTTCTATCCGCAGCCAACAGGGGCGGACTGTAAGCTCTTGGATTCTAACCGTGGTTATGAGGTTACAAGGTTTTTCAATCCTTAACTGTGGTTAAGGAACCGCCGCTTTTAACTCTCTTTATTTTATTACTTGTTTCATATCTCTCTCAGTCTTTGTCTCGGTCTCTGTCATAACCCTCTCTCTCTTCAATGTCATCTCTCTGTATATTTGCCTATGCACCGTCTCAGAGATGAGCATGCACCGAAACAGCCGCCTTTTGGGACCATGAGATGAGACTCCGGACACCGACTGACTTGGGATCGGGATTTGCATTGTTCTGATTGTGGGATACATGGAGATCAGCTAAGCGGCAGTTTTTGACGTAAGTTTAGGTCTGTGACTCTGTTACTGTTGAATTTCAAGTTTTTATAGGAACAAACACTAGTCCCCTCTCGGTTTTAGCCAATTGGGTATCATGAATTTTCTGAGAAATCGTTCGTCGAGACATTTTTAGATTGTTGCCGGAGGTGGGCCGAGTTTTAAATTTTTTGTTGCAACTTTTAGCTGAGGAGAGGCTTTTGAGAAGTGGAAGGTAACAGTTGAAGGAAGTCGTGTTCTTTCAAGATGCTGGAGGTTGAGAAGTCCTCTCACATGGCTGTTTCTTCAGCTTCTGGAGAAGCAAATAGTGTCTCTTCCTTCGGTAACCAAGTCACTTCGCTTCCAATGGGGCCACCGAAGAAGAAGCGGAATCTCCCAGGAATGCCAGGTAAAAGTTGGAAACTATTTTCTTCAGTCCTAAGTTGTCAAGACTAGACTTTTATATAAAATTCCGAGTTTCGATATTTTAATGAGAATCTGTTCAATGTGTTGTTATGATTCTGTCTTTTTAGATCCAGATGCTGAAGTGATTGCGTTATCACCGAAGACCCTTTTGGCCACAAATAGGTTCGTGTGTGAGATCTGCAACAAAGGCTTCCAAAGAGACCAGAATCTCCAGCTTCACCGTCGAGGCCATAACCTACCATGGAAGCTTAAACAGCGACAAAACAAGGAACCACGCAAGAAGGTCTACGTTTGTCCTGAGCCATCTTGCGTACACCACAACCCAACAAGAGCACTCGGTGATCTCACCGGAATCAAGAAACATTTTTGCAGAAAACACGGTGAGAAGAAGTGGAAGTGCGAGAGATGCTCCAAGAAATACGCAGTACAATCTGATTGGAAAGCCCACATGAAGACTTGTGGGACTAGGGAGTATAGATGCGACTGTGGCACTTTGTTCTCCAGGTTCGTAATCCATTTCTCTGGTTTTGTATATTCAGTTACATGATTGGTACTGATGCTTCAAGATTGGCTTGTGTTTGGTGGTGTGTATGTATGTGTGTATAGGAGGGATAGTTTTGTTACTCATAGGGCGTTTTGTGATGCTTTGGCTGAGGAGAGTGCAAGAGCACAGACTCTAGCGATTCCGGGAAAAGAAGGCATCAACAACCATACGAAGACTTCTGCAGTTGCTTCCCCACCTCCACAACCTCTTACACCATCAACTACTGTGGTTTCTCCTGGCGTATCAGTTCAAAGCTCAGGTTAGTATATGTTATGAACATTGCCTGTTCTTGCTTTAATGGTAGGGTAAGACAATAACAAACGTGGTAAGCTCAAAGATCGAAAAGCCAATGAAGATTGTTGATATGTGTAAGGGAAAAAGATGCCATTATTGATTCTTGCTTTTTACATGAAGATGTTAACTTCTTTTGCGTTGCACCCTCAATTATTCGTCCTGAAAGTTAATATTCTCTTTACCATCTCTTTTTGGTTTTTTGATCACTTCATTGTTTCCTTTTTCCTTCATTCCTTTTTATCTCTTTCTTTATCTCATCTTTGTTGGGTTGTGATCGCAGAATTGGCTGAAAATCCAATTGGACTTTCACCACCGCCGCCGCCGCCACCGACAGCTACATGCTTGGCTGCAACAGCCACGAAGACGAGCTCTGCAAGCTCTACAAGCAACGTGTTTGCCAGTATATTCGCAACCTCAACAACCACAGAAACAGTAACCACAATCTCACATCAAGCATCAATATCATCACCATCAATCTCCAATCTGCTATGTGGTTTGACTCGCTCAGATAATTGCCCCACAGCCATGCCAACCCCTGGAATCATGGAACCACCACCCTCACTCTCCCTCTCACCATCTCTTTACCTCTCCAAAAACGCCTCTTCCCTTTTCTCACCAAACCAAGAACATCAGCACCACTATGCTCCATCTCCACAACCTACAATGTCTGCCACAGCATTGCTTCAAAAAGCGGCTCAAATGGGAGCCACTTCATCAAACCAATCATTCCTTCGTGGCTTACGATTCCAAATATCATCGTCATCATCCTCAAGTCAAGACAACAGTACCTATCAGTGGGACGTGAAATCAGAAACCAATCCAGCAAAAGGTGGACTTGGTTTAGGATTACATTCAAGTGATGTTATGATGCGGTCATCCTCACTATATGGAAACAAACCCACTCTTGATCTTCTAGGACTTGGCATGGGAGCTAGTTCTGCATTGTTAAACACTTACGGCAGTGGCTTCAATATTGAAGTAGCTGCCGCCGCCGCCGCCGCTGCAGCAGCCTCCTACGGCGGAGGAGGTGGTGGTGGTGGGAGTTCGGAGGAGACTTGGGATGGTGTACCTGAGAGAAAGCCCCGTGGATGAGCACCAAGTACCTTGAGAGCTTTTAACTTGTCTTTTCCCGGGTATTTTTGTCACGGGCATGAAAGTTGAGCTCTCATTGTTTCTTGCATTTGGTTCTTATAAATCTGTTAGTTACATTTATATTGTTAAAGATCAAAGCAGCTAGTTGTTCTTAGTTTCTGACTGATATTATATACAATATTGTACATATGTTTGGCTTTTGTTAAGAGACAAGTTTGAACTAAAATTTTGTAAAAACATATAGAGTGAGTGAGTTGTTTCTTTTCTTGTCGAGGCAAGCTTCTGAAAAATGGCGGACATTGGAGCAGAGCAGAGATGGTCAAAGATAATAAATGGGGTCTAGTGCGGTCAGATCAGGCACCAAGGCTGGCTTGGCTTCATTAATGGAGATGAGTTGGCATCTGTACTTGTGGGTCTGGTCCATTATGGTATGTGTAGTTGGCTGTGGGGCTAAAGCCATTGGTTACATGGTTTAAACAAGAAGTGACAAGTCATATTCCATAATCTGATTAGAAGACTAAATCCATAAATGGTTTCGTGTCATTCGTACTGCAGACTCTTATCAGTACGAATGACAAATTTGAAAACAATAATATCTTAACTTTATATATACTGTATATATAAAGAAAAGATATTTTTTTATAAATTTATAAATTTTTAATTATTTTTTCAGTAAATTATTTTTGGATTTATAATTTTATTAACTCGAATTAAAATTCTTACTTCTGAGCATTGCAGAAACTCTCAACTTTGGTTTAGATTCAAAGCACTAATTAGCTTCATGTGTCCCAAAAGCTTTCAACTTGGTTTAGATTCAAAGCACTTTTAGCTTCATATTTACCATCTGGGTTAGTCTCCGGGGTCTCAGATGTTCTCATTCTGCTGTGTTCTTGTACCTGAACAAATCCTAACCATTCATTACAATAAGATGGATGATTGAGATTTATTCAGGTACAAGGAGCACAGCAGAATGGAAAAACATATTTCTCTGTGTCTTCGAACCTGTGTTGTTCAATATTAAGCCATTGTGCAGGTTAAAAGTGTAGTACCACATGATCATCATGCATTACTATTTCCTAGTCTCTACCACATGTTCATGCTCCATTAGAGATGGTCATGAAGAGATGTTTGACCAATCCTAAATTGCAATGATTTAAAAATTAGAGTAGAAGTTAAATCCGTAAGACAAGAAATTTAAGATTTAAAAGGTTCAATTGATATTAAATAGATATAAAACTATTTAAAGATTGAATAAAATTAAAAAAATTAAAAAATGATTGAAGAAGACTGTTCTCACCTGTAAAAAATTTTAAAATTTAGTTGAAAAAACTGTTAAATAAAATTAATTACTTTATTTTAATTTATAAAAATTGATTAGTTTTAAAAAATAGCTGATTAATTAATAAAAAATATCATTAAACCAACTGAATCGGTTCATTTTTTTGTCGAAAACATTATTCTAATTCTTTGATCAGATTTGAACAAATTTAAAAAAGTTGATCTAAGTTTTGTTCAACAAAATAATGTTATTTTAATGAGTAATTTTGAATAACTTTGTATTGAATTAAATTATGAAATATGAATTGAAATTTAACTCAAAACTAATTTTAATTAAAACAAGTTTTATTTATTGATTTTAAGAAAAATTAAGTCAGACTAATTTTGCCTTAAACTCCAAAGCTCTTTATCTAGATTTGCAATTGAAAAGTAGTTTTAAACAAAGTTTTCTTTTAACTTATGTTAGTTGCAAAATGATCAGCAACATTGGATGTATCACGAGGCATAAAACTCAAAGTGCCTCGTCCAATTTCAACTTTTAACAAGTCCAAATTGTTACACTTTTAGCTTTAATAGACTATAGGAAAGGCTATTATTTAACATTACTTAGTACCTCATTATTGTCCTCTCTTCATTATATTATTACCATCATCGTCAACTTCAAGATGATAATATGGAAAAAAAATGGTCAATTATTTAGTACTTTAACACCGTGAAGATGACGAAAACAACAACAATTTAGTAAAAATTTAGCTAAAACACGGGTCTAAAAAAGTCTAGTAATACGCAACTTTATTTATAACTAGTAGAGAGTTTGTATTTTTAAGTACTTGAATAATACATATTAAATAAATTATTTAACAAATTAATAAATTAAATTAAATCACAAACTCAATTTTATTTGACTAGTTTGTCGAGACTTTTAAATAGCTTTTTCAACTATTTAAGCCATGCTAAAGTATGCTATTTTAAGCATGTAGCTCCATAATGGCACTTGAATGCCATCGTCTGAGTAAATTATAAAAGTTTAGGACCAAACTGTATAGGTGTTTAAGAATTCTGTACGGAAAGTTTGTGTTCTCCAATCAATTTGCATGTTCTTACACAAACCATGTTGTTCACATCGAAACTAGTAATCAAAATGAAAGATGTTTAATTTAAAAAAAAAATAAAAAAAATGAAAGATGTTCCTCGTTAAGATTAACAATTATACTCATTTAGTCTCTAAACTGGTAAACTTTCACTCCTCCAAGTCTCTACCTCATACAGATCTCACAATGTTCTTCACTTCTCTTGGGATCTTAGCTTCCCTTCTTGCACTAAACATTTTGCGTTACACCTTGTGGATTCCCTACAGAATTCAAGCCCATTTTCGTAAACAGGGCATAGGCGGACCTGGTTACCGACCCATGTTCGGAAACGCGGCGGAGGTCCGACGTGTGATGGCGGAAGCTGTTTCAAAGCCGATGGCGTTGGACCACAAGATCCTTCCTCGCGCATTTCCTATTTATCACAGGTGGTCTGCAATGCACGGCAAACCATTCTTGTACTGGTTCGGAGCCAAACCCACGCTGGTTCTGACCGACACCGCCATGATGAAGGAAGTTCTTATGAATACGGGTGGGCCATTTGAAACGATCGAATTGAACCCGGTGGTGAAGCAGCTAATGGGAAGTGAAGGACTCGTGGAGCTCAAAGGCGAGGAATGGGGTCTTCACAGGAGGATCTGTAACTTGGCCCTGAATATGGAGCAAGTTAAGGTGTGACATGTCTCTTAATATTCCGTAAAAATAGGATAAAACTCCTAAAATTAGAATTTAAATTAAAAAAATTAAAAGTGAGTTAAGATTTAGATAATAAATTTAAACATAAATCTTTTTGAGTTTTAGGACATTTTTAAAAAGTATAAGCCTTTTTTATTAGATTAAATATTGGATTTTTATTATAAAAATTATATATATGAAAATATTTATTATCTCAACTTTTTTGTTATTTTTAAATATATTTTTGAAATAAATATATTTACAGTCAACATACATTAGATACAGGTTAATCTATACAAATATGTTAGCTTTTCGGTTGAGAGACTGTCATCAATTATATATAATTTTTCTTTTGTATTTCATAAATAGGTTGTTTCTTAATTCGGATGTCTAATAAATATTATTAGCTTAAAATGTTTGTGAGATTATGCGAGGAAAATAAAATTGAGAGTAATGATTTATATTTGTGAAAAAATTTATATATTCTCTGAATTATATTCACAGGGTTGGGTGCCCAAAATGGTAGCTAGTACAGAGAAAATGCTTGAGAAATGGGAGGGGATGAAAGATGGAAGAGATGAAGTGGAGATCGATGTGCATGAACATCTCCATAAACTCACAGCTGATATCATCTCTGGAACAGTTTTTGGAAGCAGCTACGAAGAAGGAAAGCGTATTTTTGAGCTGCAGGAAAAGCAAGCCCACCATGCATCTCTCGCCTTAAAATTTGTGAATATACCACTCTTCAGGTTTGGAGGCATCGACAATTGGGTTATTTATTCTATGTGCCTTGTTTGTTAATTTGTTTAAGTGATCACAGGTTTTTACCAACTGCGACCAACAGAGAAAGGTGGAGACTTGACAGGGAAGTTCGTGAATCAATTCGAAGAATAATAGAGAATAATATTACGAAAGGAGAGAAATCGAGGAACCTGCTGAGCTTGTTGACGTCGTCTTACCTGAATCATAAAGGAGAAGAAGAGAGATTGGAGATTGGTGGGATAATTGATGATTGCAAGGCGTTTTACTTTGCAGGAAAGGAGACAAGTGCAAATGTATTGACATGGGCACTTGTTCTTTTAGCAATGCATCAAGATTGGCAAGTTAAGGCCCGTGAACAAGTGAGCCGAATTTGCAGAGACAGCCAATATCCATCTGCAAATTCTCTTGGAGAACTTAAGACTGTAAGCTCAATCTTAAACTTAGATTACTATATCATTGATTGGTTAGCAAGTCTTTTAACATCTAATTTTATTAATTCTAATTTTCTAACGATATCGAGTGTCTTGGTTTTTAATTTCATCTCACTAAAGTAAAGATTTGAACATGAAGACATGAGGACTTTATAGAAGAATAGATAGAGTAAAGAATTGTGTATTTCTCTCTCTGTCAAATTGATACAGTGAGCCAGAATATATACA
>JAOTBA010000006.1:2307141-2318793 GCA_025629845.1 Erythroxylum squamatum
AAAAATAAAAATAATTTATTTTTAAGTTTTATTTAATTTATAATTATTATTAGTAATAAAATATTTATTATTATTTTCAAAATTTTGAAAAAAAAAGGAGGGGAATGAGAGGTAGGAGGGAGGGAGGAAAGTTTTGAAAATTTTGCAAAAAAATCCTCCAATTTTTTAAAATTTTCGATACCGACCAACATTTGTCCGATATTTTGAATATTGGTGGTACTGACCGGTATAGGCCGGTACCGACCAGTATTTAAATCCGATAGCACTGACTAAGGTACGTACCGACCGGTACGAAATGGAACTCAAAACAATGGTATAATGTGAATATATCGGAAACTAAAAAATTATAATTTTATATTTATTTATTATATTTAACAAATATACTAATTATAAGAATAGCTAAAATTAAATACTTGAAATTTATAATAATTAATTATTACTAAATTTCAAAAACATAAATTCTTTATATACTTCACATTTACATATGATATAACTATAATTAAATTTAAAGAACCTTTCTTTTAAAAATAGAGAAAACAATTTTCTCAAACGAAAATCTAAGAATATTTCTATATCTTCGTTTTCTGCCATATTTTTTTACATATGATATAATTATAATTAAACTTAAAGAACCTTTCTTTAAAAAATAGAGAAAACAATTTTCTCAAACGAATATACTAATTAAAAATAGAGAAAACAATTTTCTTTAAATATTTCTATATCTTCGTTTTCTTTCCGACGTATAAAAACGAAGAGTATCTCAATTATCAAACTCTTCACTGTTTGTTCACGTACGTACTAAAACAAGAGTATCAGAAAACTATCTCTTTTCTTTGTAAGTGTTTTCCTTTTTCAAAACTTAAAAAATAACTACAACGTTTCGTTAATATAAAACTAAAACAATAATCACAAAGGCAATATTACGACGGGTTATTTGCCATTTTGATTTTTTCTATTTTTTAATAAATAATTATTATTATTTATAAAAATATTTTATTTTATTTTATTCATTTATTTTGTACTAAAACATTTTTAATATTAATTATATTTTCTATACTAGCAAAAAATATAATAATATGTCATATAGATTATTTAATAAATTATTTCATAATAAATTAAAAAATCATAAACAGAAAATATTATACTCGTAATTGTGTGACCACATAGATTTATCAGTAAGCTGGTAATAATAATCCTTAATTACTAATCGAGGTTGACGTCTAACAACACTCTTTAATGACTGGATAGTGTGAAGTAACAACCTTACAAAGACGGAGCTTGGTTAAGGATAATGTATTATTACCTTCCATCATTATAATTACAGATTATTCTAAGGTATGGTTTAACTGTCAAACCCTATTAGATAACCAACTATATTACATGTCGATCATCAATGATTAGTGAATGACTTAGAAAACTCCTTTTCTTCACTCATTCAATCACCCTAGCCATGGTCTTGAAACAACCATTAAGATCAATGAAAACATAGACCTCAAACTCATTACCTAGAACCGATTAATCTCATCTTGACTCACTACTAATAAGATAAGTACTTAATTATATATAATGATCATTCAATTAGCATTTTTACACGCTAAGTGTCCAACATCAAAACATAATAAGTGACTTATTGATTACTATGATGATCTCAGGTCAAAGGAAAAATATACATTTAAATCTTTATGAGAATATCCAACTTGACAGTTCATAGGTAATATTAACTATTAGGAATTCTCAGTTTGGTCAGTTCAATGATCATATCTCCATATGCATCATCTATATATGGAACTTAGTAAATGAAGTCTACTAATATCCATCCAATAGATACTATTACATACATATTGATCTAACCGGATCATTAAAGTCCTTATTTGATGATCTTATGGTCAAGAACACTTTTAGAATAAACTCTAAAGACTTGACTCTCATTATCATAATCTCCATTATGATGGCAAGTGCATAAATTTAATCAAGGACTTATCATGTTAGAATAAAAACAATAAACGTACTATGATAATAAAATCATTTGCCATGATATTAATCAAAATTAATAATCACAAAACTAAGGTATTCAATCTATTACATAACGATTGGGTCATGAGTATAATTCCAACATCGTGCTCAATTTTGGACCAACATATGACTTTTAACGGAGAAACCCTTGGCAACCTACGTGTAAGGCGCTATTTCAGAATTTAGCTTGAGTGCCTCTATAGTGCTTTTGTTCTTCCTAATGGGAGTTGGGATTGGCAGCAGTTTGTAGAGGGCTTCCTACCGGTATTCTTATGAAGTTATTTGTTGGTCCAGGGTTGCGATCTGGGGCAGGGGATGATGAATTCTATTGTCGACATTTTGCCACCGGCTTATTCTCCATTAATTTGGCTTACGTCGTCTTAATGTAGGATGAAGCACATATTAGGACTAATTTGTGGACGGGCATCTGGAAGTAGAAGGGCCTAGACCGAATTCAATTTTTTCTTTGGTTGATTGCGAAGGATAGGCTCCTAACCAGATCAGAACTAGCTAGGTGGCATGCAATTCAAGATTCTCGATGCCCAAGATGTGAGGAGTCTGCGGAAACGTTACTCCATGTCCTTCGGAATCAATTGGTGCCAATGCCTTTCTGGTCTGACTTTTTTTCTTTGGCTCTCCCGATTTGGCTCAAGGTAAATTTAACTCAGTACTGGGGTTTCGATGGGAATGGGGAATGGAATACTTGTTTGGAGTTGCTGTATAGAGCTTATGGCAATGGCGGAACATGCAGATTTTCTAATAACAGGATCCGAATCCGACGATCTAACTGAAAGAAATTCGACATAGAATTTGTGAAATTACTATGGTCCATGAAAGATACTTAAGTAGTCAACCTAGTATGTAGTGGAGGCAAGAGAGGCTTTGGCGGTCCCCGGTGTTTGGTTGTGTGAAATTGAATGCTGATGGAGTCTGGCTCAAGGAATTCACTCAGAATCTGGGCAGAGGATCTACTTTAAAAATTGAACTTTTGGGAATTTCGCATGGCTTGCTTTTTGCCTGTAATCAAGGTATAAGATCTGTCATGGTGGAGGCTGATTGTGAGATGGCCATATCTCAGCTTTTATATGGGAAAGTCGATAACGGACATGGACAGTTATTGACGTCCATCAAGGCCCTCCTTTGTCGGGACTAGCATGTCCATATCTAGTCAGTGCCTAGGGAGGCCAACGGGTATGCGGATTTTCTAGCGAAGTATGCTTGTTTCCTTATGTCGGGAGTGTAGGTTTTGGTTGTTCCTCCGCTGGGGTTAGGGGAGCTTTTGATGTTGGAGAGTAGATTTCTTTCACCAGTGAATATGAATTAGGCTATTGTGCCTCTGTCTTAAAAAAAAAGGAGACTAAAAAATTTCAAATCCTTCGTATCATTTGGATACCTAATTAGCAATTATTTTAAAAATTCAACCGGTTCAATTGGTTTAATCATAAAACTTTAAACTGCCCAAATTTTCTGTTCAATTTTTAATTTTTCGGTCCGATTTATCTTAATAATTCTTGTTGTTAAAAACTGATCAATTTATTAATTAATCAGTCAATTTTTATAAGTTAATAAGTTCTTATAAACCAAATAAATCAAATAATTTTCCTCTCCATTTTTTCAAATTTTAATCATATAGCTAAATAGTATATTCAAGATGCTTACAAAATAAATGAGTATTCTTTATAATGTTCACGTACCAATTTAAAGATCAATTACTCTTTCTCCCTTAGTGACATGTAAGAATGCTATGTCTCCCTAAATATATATAGGCTTCAGTATTATCAACAAGAAAGCAATGACCATCAATAATTTGTCTTTTAATACCAATTTGCTTACTTTGCTTATGTGAGAGATTTTAGTCAATTTTCTTTTTAAATCAATTATTAGAGATAACATTGTTATTTCTAATATGATATTGATGAAGATGATACCAATTATTGGTATTCATTTGATGCCACTTGATATTGACCTACAAGGTAAAGAAATCC
Organism: Erythroxylum squamatum; assembly: GCA_025629845.1. Taxonomy (NCBI): domain Eukaryota; kingdom Viridiplantae; phylum Streptophyta; class Magnoliopsida; order Malpighiales; family Erythroxylaceae; genus Erythroxylum; species Erythroxylum squamatum. Next base: position 2,311,140 of record JAOTBA010000006.1, read on the forward strand.
ATATGTTCTAGGTATCACATAATTTTGATCATTGGGAATTAGTGATTAAATCTTTTTTTACGTATATTTTTTAGGTTTACTTAACAAACATTGTTTCAAAGAGCAATTTTTATAGATATATCTATAATCACCACAAAAAGTGATATCTAACATAAGATAATTTGAAATTATATGAATTATGAGAGTGTGACCGATAAGAATATAACATATATGCATTTTTAGGTCTTAATGAATTATATAAGTAATATAATGCTCTCTGTTAGATATGTAAGGGATTAGAAGCTCTACTTTGGTTTAGATTCAAAGCACTTTTAGCTTCATATTTACCATTTGGGATAGTCTTCGGACCTGTGTTGATCAATATTTAGCCATTGTTTAGATTAAAACTATAGTACCACATGATCATTGTGCATTACTTTTTCGTAGTCTCTACCACATGTTCATTTTCCATTAAAGATCGTCATGAAGACATATATTTGTAACTAATTTAAATTGGAATGATTTAAAAATTAGAGTTGAAGTTAAATCGATAAGATAAGATGTTTAAAGTTTAAAAGATTTAATCGGTATTAGACCGTTATAAAAAGGTTAAAGATTAAATTAAATTAAAAAAATTATTGAAGAAAACTATCTTACTTATTGAAAATTTTAAAGTTTAATTGAAAAAAAGACTATTAAATAAAAATTAATTTGTTTATTTTAGTTTATAAAAATTGATTAGTTTACAAAAAAGACCAATTAATTAATAAAACGATTAATTTTTAACAACAATTATTATTAAATTAAATCAAATTGAAAATTTGAAAACTGAACTAAAAAATTGGTTAGTTCAAAATTTTTACTGTTAAACTGGCCAACACAATTTAGTTTTTAAGACATTGCTAAAATGTGTGTTTCTTTTTTTTCATTTTTACAAAAACCATTATTGTTCCATAAGATAATTTGGACAATTTTGAAAAGGTTGATCTAGTTTTATTAAACAAGATATCGTTATTTTAATTAATGATTTTGAAGCATTTTGAATCGAATTAAATCATGAAATATGAATTCAGATTTGATTTAAATTGTGAATTCCACCTAAATTTTAATTAAAACAAGTTTTGTTTGTTAATTTTGAACTGAATTAAGTCCACCTGATTTTGCCTTCCTTAAACTCCAAAGCTCTTTATCTAGAGTTGCAATTGAAAACAGAATTTTCTTTTAACTTATGTTATTTGCAAAATGTTCAGTAACATTGAATTTATCATAACACATGAGGCTCAAATTGCCTCATCCAGTTTCAGCTTTTACCAAGTCCAAATTGCTATAGAAATGGATACTTTCGGCTCCACCATTTGTTGCACTTTTAGCTCTAATAGACTATAGGAAAAGCTATTAATAATTAGCCTTCCTTTATTGATAAAGCAAACACATGCAAATGAGAGGTGAATTGTGTGTTACTTTTAAAAAAAAGTCGCATGTTACTTTCAATTCGTATAAAGACAGGTGCCCGTTAAAAATTAAAACAATGGGAGCCTGTCAGACGATAGAGCTTCCTAAAGTATAAGTCTTGTTGAAACAATAAAAAGAAGGCACCTATTAAAATGAAAGGAACCATTAGCAAGTCGAAAACAAAAGGAACATATTATGAAAGTAAAGTAGCCTCTTGCTGAAATGAACCCACACACAATATAATATGGAAATATAAAAGATAAGGAAAGAGAGAGAAGAAGAATGCAATCGATTTATACTAGTTCGACTTACAATCCAAGCCTATGTCTAGTCCTTAAGTATTCAACTTGAGTATTTCACTATAAAATCAAGTAATAATTTGACAAGCCTCTTTAAGCTCACAAGTTAATATTTTTCAAGATTCTTCAACTTTCCACACTAAAAGAATTTCACTAGCCTCTACAAGCTCAAAATTAAAAATGAGATTTGCTCGATATGAGTTTCAGTAATCTCTCTCAACAAAATTTTGCTTTCTAATGCACACGAGAATTTTTACAAAGATATCACTTTCAAGAATGTATATTCTTTTGATGAGTTTTGACAATATAGCTTCGCAAGCTTCTGTATCGTTCTGTTGTTGTTCACAGTTGCATTGACTCTTCCTTAAATAGTTAATTTCTTTAACTAGCCGTTACTTCATCTTGCATCCTTAGTCAACTGGATATATTTAAATCTAAAGAACTTCGATGTCATCTTTGCCAAAAAATCTTCCAGTAATCACGGGGCTAATATATGTTATTCATAATTAGTAGGATTCATTCAAATAAACCATTTCTAATAAGGTAAGTTCATAATGAAGGTTCCTGCAAGAAAGAAAACGTATTTCTTATGAATTTATTTCCTTTTGAGAATAAAACCGTTAATTGTATAAAGAAATAAATCCAATTTGAATTTTGAAATATTATACAGTTATCATCAAAATTGTTAATCATAATCCTTGAGCTAACAATCTCCCCCTTTTTGATGATAACAAGCAATAATAGATATATTTTTCAAATTTTAAAGAGATAATAGATTATTTTGAAAGATACCTATGACTTTTATATGTTTAGATAAAATTAGAAGGAGTCTGTCTCTTAAAAATGGAACCTATTGTTTATATATCACAGATTTTTCACAAGTTTAACATCATAATAAATCATATATATAACTGAGGAAGAATTAAGAAATATACATTGGGAAATATATCATCAAGTATGCAAAAATATGCAAAATATATCCACGTAAACTCTCTCACTTTGTCATTGTCAACAAAATAATAAAGGAATACAAGGAGGAAGTGAGATAAAAAGAATGAAATATGATCAGAAAAATTGACACAGTCAGTGAGGATTTTTCCTAAGGAGAACTTGCAAGTCCATGATTTGGTTTGGGGGTCATAAATTTGTTCACGTATTTGATCTAGATTTGTGCTAATGTCCTTAAATAGTTGTAAAAAATCCATACTGTATGTGTCCTGAGGAGGGACAAGAGCCTGTTATTTTGAAGTAAGACCTACAATTTCTGGTATCCTTTCAGACCTCTGCTCTGAGGCAAGACCCAAGAAGTCTCCTACTATTTTTGTTTTCTTCTCTACCCAAATATTTTCTATTAACTTGTACCCAAACTGGGAGGGGATAGAAGAATGAAACTTAGCAGGCTCATGCCACGTCAGATTGTCAAAAGGAACGCCAACATATGCGAAGATCTTGGCTGACAACATTCCATCAAGCAGCCCTCCAGTAGTGTTCTCGTGACTTACCATAAACTTCATAATCATTGCTAGGAGATTCATTTTGTTGCCCTTTATTAGTAGATTGCATACTACACATGTTTCCAAGAGACTACATTTTTCTACTGAGCTACTTTTTGGAAAATTTGAAGTAGCCGATATTGATGTAAGGCATCTAGGCAGTAGGTTTAGATTTCTACACATGGGTCTCCCTTTATGGACATTCTCAGTATGCAGACATATGAAGTCCACAACCTTTCCCAAATTAAGATCAATAATGTCCTATTTATGGCAAGGAAGGTTAGTCCTACCTATGAGAGCTATGTTCAAAATGTTCCCAAATATATCCTCTGTTATCAAGATCTCACATTCAACACCTAAGGTATGATGGCTAGCTTTCCATCATTTTCTTCTTTTCGCATGTATGTGTAAAAACATCTGATTAATTCATCATACACTGTATCATCCAAAATCAAAAAATTCTCCCACCTAACAACAACAAAGAAAGTAGAGAGAGGAATACCAATATCATTGAACATTTGAGGAGGCACAATGCATCCAACAACCACTTTTCTCTTCTTGTATCGCATTTCATAGAGTGCTTCAGCTTCCATTGATTGAAATGATTTTATTTGTGGTGACAATTTTCCCTTCTTGTGGACCATGAAATTCTTGGACCTTTTCGTTTTAGGGATTTCTTCAAACAGGTCTTGTTCTATAAATAGCTCATCCCTGACGATGGCTTCCTCAATGTTTTCTTCAATTATAGGCTCTTTGCCTTTTCTTTTCTCTTCCCTTTTCCTTTTTCTTGACTCATCCTTTTCTTTTTCTTCTGCTTCAATAGTTTCTTTTTGCGGAGCTTGTTCTGTAACAATTCCTCTGGTCTGGGGTCTTCTTTCCAACCGAGAAGGTTCTTCATCTGAACCATCGTCATTTATTGCCCAATGCTCTTCAAGCACTTTCTTCTTTTGGAGATAAGGTTTAGGAATTGGGGAAGTTTTTTGGAGTAGGAATGGGTAGGGAGAGAATGGGTAAATGGAATCTTAAATTTTTTAGTAACTCCTCTTTACTGAAAGTCTTTTCTTCTTCTTCACTTACTTCTTTCTTTTCTTCTCCCTTTTCTTTTCCTTCTTCTTCTTCTTCTTCTTCTAAGTCAAAAGCATGTTATTGTTTAATAGCTTCTTCCTTGTCATCTAAAGGGGAATCAAGATAATCTAGATACAACATAGCAACAATCTTCCTTTTCCTAACTTATGGAGTTTCCTGACTGGGTATTTCTGAAGTTTGGATGTTTGAGGAGACAAACAAGTTTGGTAGTAGTGTCTATAGAACCTATAATGGGAGACAAAGACGAGGAATTAGAAACAAAGGTTTGTTCATGACAAGGTGTTTCGCCATGGCTAGAAGCTGAGGCAAAAAATTTCTTCTGTCTTTTTGATTTTATTCTTACCATTGTAGTAAAGCTTGGTGAAGTTTGAGAGGGAAAATAGGAGGCAATGCAAAGAGTCAAGGTGTAGAGAGAATAACAGAGAAGAAGAGAGAAGTTTTTTTAGGGTATACTAAATGATTCTTGAGCGTTGATCTCATGAGACGATGAGTAGATGTATAGACCAGAAGAGGAAGCGTAATTGGCTATGTATCTTCTGGCAGATACATACGTAGAGTTCTTGTAACATCCTGTTATCTGAATTAGGGTTAAAATGGTAATTCTTAGAGATTATTGAGAAATTAGGAAGCATAATTCACGCTCATGCATCACTGTATATTTACACATATGTGAATATTTATTTTGATACACAAAAAATATTGTACAAGCATTCACTGGCATTTTCGGGTATAATTGATTTATCAATGTGATTAAAAATGCGAATTGTGGATTATTTGCGTTAAAAATTTATCTGGAGGGTGTTTTTGTTATTTCAAAATTTTTGGTGAATTTTAGAAATTTTTGAAATTTTTGGTATATTTTGGATATTTTGAAATTTTTGGTGAATTATTTTGAGCTAAAAATTTAATTGGAGAGTGTTATTATTATTTCAAAATTTTTGGTGAATTTTAGAAATTTCCAAAAAAAAATTGAGATATTTTGGACCAATTATGGTGTGACACATGGCAACATATGTCTTTAACAAATGGCTAGTATATGTGGTGACATGTGGCAATAATATATTTGTGACACATGGCAAGTTGCTACTAAGACAAATGGTGAATAGGTGGAGACAAATAGCACACGTGAAGGACATGCAATGAACCATGTATTATTATGTTTTAGTTAGGAAGAAACCACTCTAGCTTCCGTTCTCTACTGAAAACACTCAACACCGAGATGCTCTTCCCTGTTCTTCATCACCGAATTGTGTTGTTGATTTCCCTTTCATTGTTGGAGTAATTGTGGACTCAAGTATGTGATTTTAATGTTGTTTCCACTATATAAATGCATATGTGTATTTTCGGTACTAAATGAACGAAATGGAAGATTTGTAAAAATATGGATAGGTTGTTTTTGCATGTTTGTGGAACAATATTCCATAAGGTAGTGTTGAGGTAAATTTTGAGCTAGTAGAATCTTTCAACTGTGTTTAGGAAGAGTGCAGAAAGTCAGAAAACATAGAGTATAATGAGGTGTGGTATTTGAAGGAGGAAAAGGAGTGAAAACGTGGGCTGTTGTGTTGTAAAAAAAGAAAGAAAGATGCAGAAAATGATATCTGCTAACGTGAACAGTACAATGGTTGTTATGTAGGTATAAAATTTTGGATTTTAGATTTGGTTGTGATGGGTTCTTTTGAGATGGAAGTAGACAAAAAAAAAGCAATGGTTTATGCAACATATATATTAGTTGTGATGTGTGGGGATGAAGCACAAGAAAAAAAAGGGGGAAAAACAGAAAATGAAACAAGTGCAGAAATGGAAAACCGTATATAACATTTGGTTATGACGTTGTATGTGATCTTGAGTTTTGAGAGGTTTTGATGCTAAGTTGAATTGTAATGGGAGCTAAAATGAAGAGAAAATGTGAGGGTATAAATTAAAGATGATAGGGTAAGTGGAAAAGAGGAAGAAGAGTGAAGAGAATCTGCAGTTTTCGTAGTGTAGTTCGGTGAAGAAGATGAAGTTTGCGTGTTAGTGAGAGAAAAGGTGATAGTTTATATGTGTGGGTTAAAAACTAGAGCTTTTCACTGAACAACCCTCAGTGTTTTGCCTATAACTTTTGCATCCGAACTCCAAATAACTTGAAACTTGACCAATGGATTCCTAAGATATTTTTCTTTCTCTCCATAAAAATCTAGAGCTATCTGAATTAATTTGAAATTGATTGATAGGATGAAAGTGTGGAAGTCTGCTGGATGTTATGAATTGGAAAATTTCCATGATCATGCTTCGGTTTTCAAATTATAACTTGAGATGTAGATTTCTGAATGGTTCGTTTTTGATTCATATTAAACTAGAGACATAATTCTACAATTTTTGTGAAGAGGTCGAATTTTAATTCTGTCTCTTTGATTTTCAAAATTGGCATGGAACTGAGTTTTAGCTTAGGTTGTAGCTCCACTAGGGACAGAAATCATGTCCTGTGATTATTGATTAAACCGTATTGATGTGGGCCGAATTAGGCTGAGTTGTCTTCACCAAAGTTGTAGCTCATTCTCTTATCTTTAAATTGGTATAGAGGTTGAAATTTTTAGATGTTTGAGCTGAAAGATATGAGTTGTACAATTATAGTTATGATCATGTACTAGCCAAAAGTTCAAATGTGCACAATCTGAGGTAATTTGTGCATAACTCATAGAATACTAAATCAAATTGGATGATCTTGGAGTCGTTAGTAACGTAAGACACTATAGAACAACTTTCCAGAAGGAAGTATTGCCTAATTTTGTCATTTACCCTACCAGATTAATTATGCAAAATTGACCTGAGTTCATATGGGTAGAAAATCTGAAATGGTCAATTAGGTTATCAAATTAATTTCAATTGTTTTATTTTGGCCCAAATTATAATTACCAGATGTTATTAATGTGGGCTTTGATATTTGATCGATTTGATGATGAAAATTACAATAAGATACCCGGAATTGTCATTAAACATGCATTGTGCATACTTTCTATACATTGATGTGTATAAAAGAATACTTGTACATTTGTGCAAAAATGTGATATTTGTGAATGTGTTGTGTATGTTTTAGAGGAGCACATCGGACGCTAGTCGGACATTGCCGGACCATCCGGGCTATAGCTTATTGGAACGTACTGTGAGTCAACCTAGATGAATTTCCTAGGATTGATTTAATTAGATTTGTTAAGCTTCCATGTAACATCCCACTCCCTACTGGAAGGGTAAAATAGTAAATTTGGCATAGGATGAGATGGATCGGAAGGACTTAGGACTGTTCATGCATAATAGGATTGGTACACAGTACCATTTGTGCACATGAAATTACTGTACATGCATACA
>JAOTBA010000006.1:2350788-2362386 GCA_025629845.1 Erythroxylum squamatum
CTTAACTAATTCTAGATATTTTATTATTATCAAAACATAAAGGGATTTAATTTGTCAACCACCATTGGTCCAACAAATACAGACATTTCTATCATAGTTTCTGATAAATTGCATGCAGGTAAGCTTGATAATCCATGAATCACTTCGATTATACCCTCCATCTGTCGGCTTAGGGAGACGAGCAATAAAGAATGTTAAACTGGGGATGTTGGAAATTCCTGCTAGGACACAGATCATTATTCCCGCAATAGCAACACATCGTGATCAAGAGATGTGGGGAGATGATGCAAATGAATTCAATCCTTTGAGGTTCAATGAGCCTAGAAAGCACTTAGCTTCATATTTTTCATTTGGATTAGGCCCCAGAATTTGTGCTGGACAAAACTTGGCCCTTTTCGAGGCAAAAATTGTGTTGGCCATGATCATCAAACATTACAATTTCGTTTTGTCTCCTACATATGTTCATGCACCAACCATGGTCATCACCTTACAACCGCAGCACGGTGCCCAGATTCTGTTCACCAGGGTTTCTCTATGTAGTTGAGATTATGTGATAACGTGTTTAAATAGACTTTTCTTTTTTTATATGATCATGTTTCAACTTTGTGACATTATACTTGCTTAATTAAGATTGTTTTGAAATACCAATTGTTGTCATTAACCACCTCTCTTTTAGGACCTTGTCACCCAATCTTAATAGTGTTATGTTATGTGCCTTTGCAAAATCTTTTCCTTCTTTAATGTTCCCAATTTTTTTGGCATTTTTTCCCTTCTGACCATGTCGTGCAACCCTATTGAATAAGACCACCCTCATCTTCACCTTCTACAAAATGAAATCATTTGATCCATTAAGTTTCTCAACATCTAACTTGTGAAGAGGCACCTTAATAGTAAAATCTATGCTATAATGCCAATTATCAAGACATCAATTGCTCTAATACCAATTGTTACACAAGGCTGGTGTATGACTGCCTTATATTTCTGAGGGCATGTGGAGTCGTTGGTAGGAGTATTGGACATCACCTGAGGCAATGTTCATCTCAGAGCGTAACTCGACCAACAGACATGGAGGATTGGGGGGAGAAAGTCTTCCCGTACATACGAGAGGATCAATTACCCACCACGAACATGCAGAGAGACTTGTAAGTATCTAATCTTACACTTATATTGTAATTTTTCACTTTACTATATTTCAATTTAAATTGATGTGTGAATGTTAAATGAAAATATGTGTATTATGGATAAAGATTATGGTATAAATGTCTGGTGTCATATATGGCTGTGTTGAGTTATTTTCTTTGTTCAAACGGGGGTAATATCATAAAAATAGAGGAGACTCTGCCGAAATTTTTATAAATTCTAGTTTAACTTAGAACATTTTATTGTTACGCAAGAAAAGTCTATGGACATAAGGTCTACACCCCATCAGCTATTTTTGCATACTCACACTAAGAAGCATAACGGTGTGACATTCGTCAACAACTGATGTAGAGAACTAAACGTATATGAAATTTTTGCTTTAATATTCATTCTTAATAATTATCACTTACTAATATAAACATTGTCTCCTAATAGGACCAAAGAAGAAAGCATTCAGCGACAGTCTCAAGGAGAGCAATGATGAGAGTCAGGCATATTTTAATGCAGTGGGTGGTAGGGACAGTCGTAGAAGGATCTTCGGTTTAGGCTCATTTGTGAACACATGTTATTCGCAATCCTCTAAGTCCTATACAACAACATCAAATAGATGGCCGACAATGGAACATATTCATCAACTTGAGAGCACAGTGCAGACATTGACAAGTCAGTTGGAACAAACGATGGAGTACATAACTAAGCTCCAAAATGACATGGAGCAGTTGAAGGGGAGGGCTAGAGACTCAGAACATCCGCGGTTACCAAAACAATAGGATTGTTGTAGTCATTTAGTTTGAATTAGCAAAGACTTATTATGTACAATTTAATGTTTTTATTATCAATGAAGAAAATTGAAACTTTATATGATCAATCAACTTTCTTTTAAAATAAATTAAATATATACACAAATTAAAATATATGCACAGATCATTCATAACTATTGAAATTATGCTTTAATCATAAGATTATGAAATCAAATTTTCTGTCGGGACTTTTAAAAAGAAAATTTAATAAATTTATAGTAAATTCACCGACGGAATTTGTCCTACCATCGATAAAATATGATAATTACCGACGGTTAAGGGTAAACCGTGGAAGAAATGCAAAATATTCACGTTGCACTCACCGACGAATTTTCAATTTCCGTCGGTATAGTAAATGATCATTACCGACGGTTAAGAGTAACCCGTCGGAGAAATGCAAAATATTCACGTTGCAATCACCGACGGATTTTCAATTTCCGTCGGTACATTAAATGATCATTATCGACGGTTAAAGGTAAACTGTCGGAGAAATGCAAAATATTCTCCGGCAATGCAAAATATTCACGTTGCAATCATCAACGGATTTTCAATTTTTGTCGGTACAGTAAGTGATCATTACCGATGGTTAAGGATAAACTGTCGGAGCAATGCAAAATATTCACGTTACACTCACTGACGGATTGTCCATTTCCGTCGGTAAAGTGGTGATCATTACCGACGGTTAAGGATTTGGACCATCAGTATATTTACCGACGGAAAGAATTTCCATCGGCAAATTTACCGATGGCCTCTTTCACGACGCTTTTTTTCGTCGGTAAAGTTCGTCGCTAATTTTTACTACCAACGAAATATTAACGTTTTCTGTCGGTAAACAGCCTTTTTTTGTAGTGATGGAAGTAATAAAGGAAGATAATAAACGAAGCAAAAATACAAAAATTTACATTGTTCAACCAATTATATGACCTACATCCACCTTATAAGGAAATAAACTTCTTTTATTACCGTAAGAAATACGATATAAAATGAATAGATGACAATAACCTTGGTAATCTCCCAAAGTAAGGAAATAAAGTTCTTTTATTACTGTAAAAAATACGATATAAAATGAATAGATGACAATAACCTTGGTAATCTCCCAAAGGAAGTTTAATTACATTGAAAATTTATTTCTACTGAAGTCTAAGATGTTTGAAATTATATTTCTATATATGTTTAATGATACTAAAACCTGTTAGAAAAATCGGATAATTTTTTCCTCTAAGATAAACAACTAGTGAAGTGAACCGATTCGGTGATACCTAGGAAAGATCGTCAAATGGACTCCTAAGCAGTATTACCATTGCACGTAATATTCCAGGAAAAGGCTGAGGGGTTACAAACGGTCCCACTTAAAACCCGACCTCCTAGACAGAAATTACGTGCACGGTGTATTTATCACAACTTAACCCATGTACAAACACGAATAGTAAATACACCCAAATAAATTGAACACCACTACAAATATACCCAACAAATAATATTGAATACTATAAATGCAGAATAAATAAAACAGATAAGGAAAGAATACACCCGAAAATTGATATTTGGCCAATTGTACCTAGTCTCCGAGCACCACTTAAAGTAGCCTGCTCTTATTAAGAAGAGAATACTAAATTTGATATGTGTACACATTTTAAGTATACATCAAATTTTGGGATAGATCTAGTATAGAAGGGGGAGGAGTTATTTTATAACTTGAAAAACTCCTTTCATTCTCATCTCTTCCCCATATGAGATAGAAATTAGACCATCAAACTCAAAAAACAGCAAAACCTATTTTTGTCCATCTTCGAAAATTTATCACAAGTCTGACAAATTCCTTACACTTTTCACCAACATTGGTTTACTTCTGACTTAGAAATCTCTTTGATTAGTACGAGACCGATGTCGGCCCCATATTTTTATCTATTGCCAACTAACTTATGAAATTTTACTATTCACTAAAAATTTATGTTATATCTCATAAAGAGGTATCTTATATGTTGATCCATTTAAAACCACTTATGAAATTAATTTCTTTTTATTTGAAGTGAAATAATTAAAACTTTACTCAAAATGAGTAATTTTCTCCTACTCATTTGTCACTACAAGGTTTCATTGGAATATATTTTCACCGTGAATAGAGGAAAACGTTTTGAAAGTATTGATTATTTTGGATATAATTGCATAGCTAAGTGAAGACACAAGCAGATTCATATCCCTTTATCCTTTATATTAAAATCTTGAAATCTCGAGTGTTGCACAAGTTTGCTACCACTAATTTCAACTTTATTAGCTTTTATACACTTATTCTTCAAGCAATTCACCTTCAATTCTATTTCAAACAACTAGAGTTTAGATGCTATAAATTAAAGCTATAATCTGTCATCAAATCCAAAATATAATTCTATAGCGAGTGAGGAAGAAACTTCAGGAGTGGAGGAGATTATAGATGAAAGCAAGTCCTTTTACTTTGCAGGAAAGGAAACTACTGCAAATCCCTTAACTTGGGCACTACTCCTCTTGGCATCACATCAACAACGGCAAGACAAAGCACGAGAAGCAGTGTTTCATGCTTCCAAGTTGCAGAGGATTTACGATGAACTGTATGTATTCCATCTTGTTTAACTTAATTTCGTATTCTTTTTCTTTTTTCCTCTAGTTTACAATATACTATGAACGCTACTTTAAAAATCACATAGATAAATGAAACATCCTACTATACCTGTCACAGTCTTTGACCATGTTTCTTACAATTCTTGTCATAATCTTGAAAACAACCGGCCGGAATTGTGTGCTGAACTTGTGGAAGTTTGTTAGGGGCAATATTCATATTTTCCATGAATGTGGACGTTTGTTAGGGGCCATACTCAGATTTTCTACGCTTGTGGAAGTATTTTAGGGGCAGTACTCGTATTTTACTCTTAAGTGGTAAAGCCTTTGAAGTTCAATAGGTTGAAAGCTCTACTTTTAATAAAAAAGAATCTAGTTCACTGATCTTAAAGAAGGGTGACTGCATAATTCTGTCAACTTTGATATTCAATATATAAACCAGCAAGCCACTTTCTTCACAGCTTTAAACTACTCTCCTAAGCTGAACCCTGACTTTCTCTCTTTCTCTAAGAGACAGGTGTTGAAGCATGGACGTTCTTGTTCTTCTCCAAGTTACTGCAGCCCTTTTACTTACTTTCTGCATCTTGAAACTCATATACGTAACTATATGGGTACCCTTAAGAATTCAAGACCACTTCAAACGACAAGGCGTTGATGGGCCTGGCTACCTTCCGATCATCGGAAACGTCCTGGAGATGCGTCGGTTTTACGTTAGAGCTAATGCAAAAGCCATGAGTTTCAACCACGACGTGACTCGCAGGGTTTTGCCTTATTACCACGAGTGGTCTGGAGTGTACGGGAGGACTTTCCTTTGTTGGATCACGTGGAGGCCGATGTTGATGATTCATGACGTGGAGGTGATAAAGGAAATTCTGATCAACACGAATGTGTCGTTTAAGAAGAGTGATCTCCCTCCTCAGGTTCAGATGCTCTTCACACAGGGGCTTCTTGGACTAGAAGGAGAGAGATGGGCTGTTCATAGAAGAATTTCAAACCAAGCTTTCAACTTGGAGCGAGTTAAGGTGTTCTCTACTCTTACATCTTGTATTTCTTATATTATCCGTGTTGTGTTCCTAGATGTAAGGAAAGGGTTCATCAGATTCCTTACATCTTCCCAAGTCCTTGGAGCAGATTTGTTGTGTGGAGAACTGATAGCAAATCTTTGTAATAGAGTTGGGTCCCAGAAATCGCGATATGCACGATGAGGATGCTTGAGAAATGGGAAGCAATAAGAGGAGAAAGAGAGGAGATGGAGATAGAAGTGAATAAGGAGCTTCAAGACCTCTCAGCAGATATTATATCAAGAACAGCTTTTGGAAGCAGTTACGAAGAAGGGAAGCGCGTATTCGCATTACAAGAACAGCAAATGCACCTCGCCGCCGAGTCTTTGAGAAGTTTAAACATTCCAGGCCTCAGGTAATATGAATACATATACATAGTAATTTTTTGTTTCAATGGTAGTCATTCTTATGTATCCATTTACAGGTTTATACCTACCAAGAAGAACAGGGAAGGTTGGAGACTAGAGAATGAAATTCGTGACTCAGTGAGAATGTTGATCAAAGACAACGGTTCTAAAGCAACTCAACAAAACTCAAGCAATCTACTCAATCTGCTGATGTCTTCACATAAAAATCGAAATGGTGAGGAAGAAACTTTGGGAGTGGAGGAGATTATAGATGAATCCAAGACCTTTTACTTTGCAGGAAAAGAAACCACTGCGAATCTCTTAACTTGGGCACTCCTCCTCTTGGCATCAGATCAAGAATGGCAAGACAAAGCACGAGAAGAAGTGTTACGAGTTCTTGGAACAAAAGAGGTTCCAGTTGCAGAGGATTTACATAATCTTAAACTTGTATGTCAAAATATTCATAACTTTCACTTGTAAGTTACAGAAGAAACTTTTGATAATGGTTACTGATAAATTGCAGGTGAGCTTGATAATCCATGAAACACTTCGATTATACTCTCCATCTGTCGGTTTAGGGAGAAAAGCAACAAAGAATGTTAAACTGGGGACGTTGGAAATTCCTGCCGGGACACAGATCATTATTCCCACAATAGCAACACATCGTGATCAAGAGATGTGGGGAGATGATGCAAATGAATTCAATCCTTTGAGGTTCAACGAGCCTAGAAAGCACTTAGCTTCATATTTGCCATTTGGATTAGGCCCCAGGATTTGCGTTGGCCAAAACTTGGCCCTTTTTGAGGCAAAACTTGTCCTAGCCATGATCATCAGGCGTTACTCCTTCGTTTTGTCTCCTACGTACGTCCATGCCCCATTCATGGTCATCACGTTACAGCCTCAGTACGGTGCTCAGATTCTCTTCACCAGGATTTCTCCCTAGTTGAGAATTATTTCATTGGGTCTTTCAGTACACTTTTCACTCTCTTTTTAGAAATAATTACGAGGCCTGGATGTCTCTTTTTCATTAATACAAATTTTAAAAGTCATTTAGCAATAGTTTGTTACTTGTAATTAAGCTCTCTACATTATGTTATATTATCCAACAACTCTGTTCCATATGTAACATGATATAGATGCTCTAAAAAATTGAGATGGTGCCGACTCAAGCTGAGTATGAATTATTTCGATTATTTAAATTAGATTTAAACAATTTCAATCTCGATCGAATCAAGGTTAAAATAACGTAGTTTTCATCAAACTTAACAAAAAGATTTTATTTTAAACAATTATTTCTCTAGTTTGTGAAAAAAAGATAATGTTTTATCTAAACAATAATGTTTCATGTTTAATTTAATCTAATAATTTTTATTATTAAAAATTAACTAGTTTATTATTAATTAGTCAAGCAATTTAATTTTTAAATTAGAATATATCAGTTGATATTTAATAATCTCTTTTTTAATAATTCTATTTCAAATTTTTTAAATTTTTATTATACATCAATTCAATAACGATCTAATACTAATTAAATATTTAAATTTAAATTTTATTAATTTAATTTAATTTATTATCTGATTTTTAAAATATTAGTAATTATATTGAAGATAATCCCATAATTATTTTGAATCAACCCTTTTATTGTCTCGTCCATGACATACTGGCCTACAGAGATTTACATATGTTTTTCTTTTTTGATTGCATTAGGTATCCCAGTTTAGCCGGACTAATCCTAAGCTCTTAAGACCTCACCCTAAAAGTCCTAGAGGAGGTAAATCTGAAATCTCAAGATTCCTCAGGTTCCTACGTAACTTGTATACTTCTGCGCACAAAGAATCGTCATATACTTAATTGGTCAACTGTTGATCGACCACTGGCCCTGCTCAGCATCAAGTTTCCAGCAACCCTCAAGTTTCCTAGTAGCTATGTTTATTGTATGATCGCAAGTTGGTTTTCACCGAATCAAAAGAAAATTAATGGACATAACATCCTTTAATCTATAAATATGTTTCCTTCAGGTTTTTTATATTTTAGAAAGCACACCTAATGCATTGACATTCACATTAGTTATTTGCTCTTGTGACGTGAATCTTAATGTCGAATGGGTTGAAATCACATCGACTAAGCAAATTAAATATAATGGAATATATTATTCTCAAAATCCCATATTAAAGAAACCGATGCACAGCATCGAGTTCGTCACTCCCCGTCTCTTCACTTCCTTAATCTATAATCATGTTTCTTACACTTCTTGTCATGTTGTTAACAACCATCGGAGTTGTGTCTACGGTAAACTTTGTGTACCATGTCATATGGCTTCCTTACAAAATCCAATATCACTTTCTTAAACAAGGCATTCGCGGACCTGGTTACCGCCCCGTGTTCGGCAACACGGCGGAGATCCACCGTTTGGCGGTGGAGGCCGTGTCTAAACCGATGACCCTGGATCACAAAATCCTTCCCCGTACGTTTGCTAGGTATCACGTATGGTCTGCTCTGCATGGTACCACTTTCTTGTACTGGTTAGGAACCAAGCCCGTGTTGGTTATAGCCGACCCGACCATGATCAAGGAGGTTCTTATGAAAACGGGTGGGTCATTCGAAAAGGGGTGCTCCGATCCATTGGTGAGGGAGCTCCTTGGAAAGAGAGGACTCATCGAACTGACGGGCGAGGAATGGGGTCTTCATAGAAGGATTTGTAGTCTGGCCTTGAACATGGACCACGTTAAGGTTTGCTTAACTTTCTTAATTACTTTCTTTCTTTATGGCCTTGAACTTCAATTGAAATTGAAAATTAATCATCTCGTATCAGTATATGGGACCAAATCAAGTTAGGAACTAAATAGACTAGTTTAATTAATAATTAAGTTTAAGTATAAGAGGATATTTGATAGTTTTTAAATTTTAAAAATTAAAATTAAACTAGAAAGTTGGAAGTTTAATTAAAATTTAATTTAAAAATAAAAATAAATTCATATTCGATTTAATTTATAAAATAGACTTTATTTTCAAATTCACATTTGATCATTATAAAGTTTTAAATTTAAAGTTCATAAGTCATATTTTTATTTTTTATTGATTATACAAAATATAAGTTATATGTTAAAATAAGATTAAATTTTAATAAAATAAGACACAATCTTGTATAATATTTATAGTTTTGACAAGAATTAATAATACAATAATATATATATATTAATTAATCTAAAATTAATATTCTATAATAGGTATAAATTCAAATAATTGTAAGTCTTTATAAAATTTATTAATACAAACATGGTCTTTATTTTTAATTTAATTTTAAAATTCAAATACAATTCATGAATTAATTCTTAAACCTCAATTTTTTATTTATGGAACTTATGATTAAGATGAGCAACCTAATTTTGACCAAGTCATTCGGTAACTTCAAGCCTCTGCATGGGTCGAGTTGTTGGAGTGGAGAGACATGGAGCTAAAAGGTTCTGTGTTCGATTTCTCCTACCTACGTTTTCTCAATCAAGTCTGTCGTATAG
Organism: Erythroxylum squamatum; assembly: GCA_025629845.1. Classification (NCBI taxonomy): domain Eukaryota; kingdom Viridiplantae; phylum Streptophyta; class Magnoliopsida; order Malpighiales; family Erythroxylaceae; genus Erythroxylum; species Erythroxylum squamatum. The sequence continues at coordinate 2,360,244 of JAOTBA010000006.1, forward strand.
GGCTTGTTTAGTGTGAAGTACCGATTGATGTGATTTGCAGGCTATTGCGTTAATCTGAAGATTTACTTAGTGCGCATTAAAAAAAATAGTGACTGCGAGTTCCTTCATTTAAAAAGAAACTTAAAACACAAACCCGACTAATAAATTGTTATTGAAAATTGAACAAAGTATTAAAATAAATTGAATTAAAAAACTGAAAATCGGAAAAAAAAAAGAATATAAATTTCTAAATCAATTCAATTTTTTAATTATTAGAATTTACTTTATTAATTTCAGAATAGACGAGTCGAACCTCTGCCGTCCCTGGAATACATGGTGAATACAGGCTTGTGTTTTATAAAGGTTAATGCATCTAGTTCTATTCTGCGCAGGATTGGGTGCCAAAAATAGTAGAGATTACGTCAGAAATGCTTGGGAAATGGGAGGAAAAAAAAGGCAGCACTGGCAGAGATGAAGTGGAGATTGATGTACACAAGCAACTCCATCAACTCTCCGCTGATATTATCTCTGCAACAATGTTCGGAGGCAGTTTTAAAGAAGGGAAACGTATTTTTGAGCTACAAGAAAAGCTTGCTCACCATGCCTCCATTGCCTTCAAGTTTATTCCTATCTTCAGGTCTGAACATAAACAAATTGCCAATTGGTTTCTTCTTTATTCTCCATGGAATAAGTGGCTTGATTTTATAACCTTGCCTCTTCCTTCTGTCATTACAGGTTTTTGCCAACTGCAACAAATAGAGAGAGGTGGAGACTAGACAAAGATATTGATCGATCAATCCGAAAAGTAATCGACAGTAACAACAGGAGAGAACAGAACGCAAGAAACTTGTTAAGCTTGCTAATGTCTTCCTACAAGAATCACAATGGTGAAGCAGATGAATTGGAAATTGAAGGAATAGTCGATGAATGCAAGACGTTTTACTTTGCAGGAAAGGAAACAAGTGCCAATGTCTTGACATGGGCAATTGTACTCCTATCAATCCATCAAGATTGGCAAGTCAAGGCTCGTGAAGAAGTGACTCGAGTTCTTGGTGACGAAGAGAGTCCCACTGCAGATACACTAAGTGAACTGAAGCTTGTGAGACCATTTTCTAACTTTTTGCAACTTTTTACTAAATCACTCATTGATGGGTTGCTGTGGTTTATGAACGACAGATACAAATGATCTTAAACGAAACACTTCGACTCTATGCTCCTGTCACTTTTTTGGTCAGGAAAACCTGCAAGGATGTTCAGCTTGGAAGCCTCAATATTCCTTTGACACACAACTTGCCCTTCCAATAATGGCTATCAACCACGATGTTCAGATATGGGGAGAGGACGTAGATGAATTCAATCCAGAGAGATTTATTGAGCCTAGAAAACACTTGTCTGCTTTCTTTCCATGGGGTTTGGGACCTAGAACCTGCGTGGGACAGAATTTAGCCATGGTTGAGGTTAAAATTGCTCTCTCTATGATCATTCGTCGATACTCATTTACATTATCACCAACATATGTACATGCACCTATAATGATCCTGACTGTTCAGCCTCAGTATGGAGCGCAGCTAATTCTCAAAAGAGCTTGAAATAGAATTAGTTTGAATGTAACGTTAAAGACGTTAGATAAAAATTAGTTGTTTCATGTGTCCTAGTCTGCAGGAATAATTAGTTAATACTTGGTACAATTTGTTTTGCTTACTACGATTTTAGGAGTCATTTTATACTTTTATGTATTAAAGTTCAACCTAATTATTAATGTAATCTTTGGCAGTTAATTATCAACATCTAATTATCTTTTATTTTCTTCTAAAATTAAGTAAATTAATACTGTGTAATATTTAGTTTATTTGTTTCTTTAGTTGTATAATCTTTGATTCTTCGCTTTGATGGTTATTATGATTGGTTCAGCCAGATTTTGCTGAGGCTGAAAGTCGTCGTTTGGATCCATGATTCCGTATGACTTCAGCTGTGGAATACTTGCAAAATAATAAAAGCGGGCCGGGAGTTGATACCCGGGAGGTCCCTCCGACGCTCAAGTCAATCTTTTTGTGTAGTTTTTGGCTGCTGAAGGCAGAGGAAAATAGGGTTGTAATCTCGTACCTGAATCCGGTAGGAATAGTACCTTATATACCTGGGGTTTCCGCTAGGTTTAGGTCTTTAC
>JAOTBA010000006.1:2376941-2387941 GCA_025629845.1 Erythroxylum squamatum
CTTGCTCTCAAATTTATCAATAAAGTTCTATTATTCAGTTACTTCTATTTTCCTTCTTTTCTGGTTCCTATCAGAGTATTTCCTATTTTCTTCCTTAGCAAATTCCAGCACCTTAAAAATCCAACCATATCAAATCTGAAATTTCAGCATTTTCAGCTAGAATACAGACCTGAAACTTGATATTCGAGCAGTTTAATATCAGTCGTATTTCTTAATTTTGTGAGTTTTAGCTACTTGTTAATACTTCTTCTATTTGTTGTATGAAATTTGAAAATTTTCAGCTAGTAGTTGTACTTTGTGCTTAGTTCTGGTTTACTGCTTCCATTGTCGTTGAAGGCCTGATTCGATGGTATATTTTCAGGGTGGGGAGAGCCATTGATCGGATTGCTTCTTACACATTAAAGGGAACATGAAAGTTAGATCAAAGAAAGGATGGAGATCTATTATGCCTCTTCGTTTGAAAGAGAAATCAGTGGCTCGCTTTTGCTTGTTCCCCAAACCAAGGTCTGGTAGCTATGGTTCTGGCAGTGCACCGGTTTATTTGAACGTTTATGACTTGACACCCATGAATGGCTACTTTTATTGGGCAGGCGTTGGTATCTTTCACTCTGGCATTGAAGGTGAGGCTTAAACATGTGTATTTCCTGCGTGGGTTATATTTGTATATCTTGGACACATTGTGTCCATTGTGCCTGTGAATTATCATGCTACACATCCTGTAGGAGAAGTTAAAATGCATAAGTTGTCCTCAGCTGTTAAAAGTTTTGGCCATTTGTTTTTCTTCGTCATTTGGGTCCCATATTTAACTGAGTGCTGATTTGGTTGCCATCCTGCAGTTCATGGTGTGGAGTATGCATTTGGAGCTCATGACTACCCAACAAGCGGTGTTTTTGAGGTGGAACCTCGCCAGTGTCCGGGCTTCAAGTTCAGGAAGTCCATATTCATTGGAACCACTTGCTTGGATCCTAATCAGGTGAGAGAGTTCATGGAGCAGCATGCTGCAAACTACCATGGTGATACATATCACTTGATAGTGAAGAACTGCAACCATTTCTGCAAGGACATTTGTTACAAACTGACTGGGAAACCAATTCCGAAATGGGTCAATCGGCTGGCCAGAATAGGTACTTCCCTCATGAACCAGCTTGCAAGCTTCTTCGGATAAATATCTGAAAATTTTCCTACCTAGGAATGAGATTTTTATGATACAAAAATTGCAATTAAGATTTGCTATTTTTCATGTTAAGATGGTGGACAATTTGCAAGAATACTTCATTTTGCCAACTGCATCCATAGAACTAAAATAACTAGCTTCTTTTTGATAGGCTCGAAGAGAAATTCTTTTAAAAAATTTATTATGCATCGGATAAGGAATTGAAATTGTTATATTATAACAGGTTCAATCTGCAACTGCATGCTTCCTAAATCCCTCAAGATATCTGCTGTGCGGCATGAACCCGGCAGCCAGCCTTTTGACAGTGAGAAGACAAGGCTTAGAAGTGCATTTAGTTACCTATCATCGATCTCAACGCGACAAAAGCAGCTATCAACTTCTTCAATGTTTCTTCAGTCACCTTTGAAAGGCTGCCTGCCATGGGAATTGCGAAGGTCCATCAATGGTTCCTTGAAGGAAAGATGAGAAAAACATGATTGGAATGGTTCGTTAGAGTTTACGGACATCCTCTGCTAAGTCAATACTCCCTCATTCACTTAATGGGGGAGAAGTTTGTGAAAAATGACTGGTTTTTTGTATGTCATGATTGTAAAACTAGTCTGTGTTATTGAAAAACGATTGTGGTGCCACTTCGATTCCTTGTAGCCTAGGAAGTCATGGATAAGTTTGTTCCAAGACAAGATATATGTGGTCATGCTGCTCATCTTTGTTTGTGGATTCTGTATGTATATACGGCTGCAATATGATTCTGAGTTTTAGGCATCTTCAATTTACATATATATCCTGAGAACGTAAAAATTCACAATTGAAACTCCTACACCCTGCACTCTTTTCTGATTATAAGCCAAAGGAACAAACTGCTTTTGTGTGGAATATGATCAACAACGGAAACCATTCACAACGGGTCAATTCATAACCAAATCTTATGTTTTACCTTTTTTTCACATAGTAACAGCGTAGTTATTACATGATCCAAGTAAATACAATTTTCAGTAGACGAGAGGTGTAATCCTGATTCTGCACATGAAATCTTTGGATTTTCATTTTTTTTTTCTTTTTTGGGGGTTAGAACAGAAATCATACAAGAAATATACAGATAGACGGCGTATCCCAATAAGCATTGTCAAAATAAACCTGCAGGAACAGGAAAAGATGCTTCAGTTTTTCATAAGGGACGTTCCAACTCATGAGGATTTTGTGGGGATCTACTAAAACTCATTTTGTGGATGAATTGAAAGAGAAAAAAAAAAACAGATAGATTTTGCATGCTTCGCAAACTGTATTCAATGGCCAAAGTTCCCAAAAGAAGATTTTACAAGACAGTACTAGCACACATTGGATTTTCTTTTCTGTCCTTTTTCAGCAAAAACTGCCTAAAGCACCCATGTTTTGGCTGTCATTTATGAGTAAATACCATCACAAACTAAGAAGTTCCAAAGAACTAAATATCATTTGGGAGCTGTGGCCATGATACTATCAATCGTCTTTCTGGTGCAAAACAGTAGGCAGGCTATTATTACCATTGAGAGCAGCAAGATATATTCGCTTCTCGGCCAGTCCAATATCAGATGTGAATAAATTACCCTGCAACAAAAATAAAACAGAAATAGAAATCCAATTGCTACTTGCTGTAATAACAATTTGTGATTTTGTCAAAACGATTGAACTTAGAATCGGCATTAACAACCTAAACCACCTGTCCAAGAATATCGATGTTAAGTCGTATCTTTCCAAGATTCTATAATTTATACGGACAGATGCAGTATTTTTGTCAGTGGTCATCTAAAATCTAAAGCTTAAAGATTGTAAAACTAGTATATCATTCGTGCCGAGTGCTTTTCCATAATTCCATCAATGCAACTAAGAAAATAGTTTCAGATCATATTGTAGTACTATAAAAACTCAAAAGGAAACTATCACAAATTGATTTCTAAATTCATCAATATTCCAACTTTAAGGAAATGCACACCTCTCGAGCCATCAACTGTCTGACATTATTAGCATACAGCTTTGGGTCATCCTTCTCTTCCTGTGATGGGTAGTAAACAGGCAGCCGAATCACTCCCATGTGATTTGTGAATTGACATAGAAGAAAAATTACATGACGCACCTGCAAATAGAGTTTACGTACAATAGAATCAGGTAATAAACCAATGTTGAATTCAACGAGCCATTATCACCAAAAAAGAAAACGGTAGTTAATGTGCCATAGATTATTGACAAACAAGAATTCACATACAAATTGAAAGACCTGATGTCCAGTAAGGACTGTTTGACTTGTAACATATTATGATAAAAATCAGGTGATCTTCCAAGTCTTCTTTTTCTCAAATATAGTCATTTACTAGATCAAATGCAGTGTTTTAATTGTTGGGTATATTATTTATCACAAGATCGTAGGAACATCATTACCAATATCGAAATTAATAAAACAATTTAGTTGTATCTGAAACTCTTATTAAAATCAAAATTGCACAAGTACACCCACCCCAGATATGGAATCCCAAGCAAGACTGAGTCTCTGGTAAGGATATCTTAGAATAACTGGAAGCACAGGGACCCCTGCCAAGAATGCACCAGTCTTGAATGGAAGGATGTAATCCCCATTTGTAGTTGTCCCCTCTGTAGCAAAATTAGAGACCAACATATTAAGTATATTGGTAATTTATAAGCAAAGTAAAAGCTTCACTAGCTTCAATTACAAAACAGTCATAGCAAACCAGTCGTAGCAAAAAGAAATCCGGTTATAAGACCTTAACTAACCCCACAACAGTGCATCTTGACACAGGTACAGCATGTGAAAGTGAAATTGCCAACATTGAGTAACAGGCAGAATCAAAAGAAGAGGTGCTGAAGCATTTTTAAGAAAAATAAGGATACCAGCATGCAACAAGAAGTAAAAGGGCAATGCATTTATGTGGTCAAGTTACTAACCAGGAAAAAGCATCATCATAGGAGAAGATCTACATTCATGAGCTTCCTTAACTCTTGCAGTCACAATACCTGCAAATAGTATTCCTATCATAGGAGGGTGTTGAAATTTCAAAGAACAAATGTTTCACTGTCATGAGATAGCACCAATAAAGAATTGACCACAAGTAAGTATTCATATCATAAACCTAATAAGTTAATTCAGTTGACTTTTCAAGTGAGGTTGTACAGTTTTCACATGCTTATTTACGTTACAATGCCGCATATGTTCACCACAGATTACAAAATATCTCTCCTGTTGTTAACTTCCCTCTCTTGTTATTGGTCTTCTATTTTTCTGTCAATGTTGAGCTTTAGGAGCACACGTGTTTGTCTTTCCTGCAATGACTGACTCCATTGCAAGATAGATTACACGATATCTATATCAATACTAAATTAAGCAGTAAGATGTATAAGTCTGAAAAAGAAGGCAACACTTGATGCATCCAATGATGGTGAAGGAAATCCAAATGCCAACTGCTTATATTACCTGAAACACCCTTGAAGTCAGATGACTTTGATTCCCGCTGAACAAATACACAACCCAAGCACTTGCTGTAATTCAGACCTCAAGGCTTAATATTACCAATGAATATGGACCATTATTAACTAATCAATATTGCACAGTATTGTTTACGTCAATCAACAACAGATGATAATGCAAGAACGAAACCTACTATCTAAAGAACGTAAGACCATAACAAAGCATTGTCATGATATGCATCGTCACATTATCTAATCACAAAGCTGACACAGCAGAAAGAGTAAACAGCAGTTCTAAGAGTAGAAGAACTTGAATACGAAAAAGAAACCAGCTCAAAGGCCTGAATTTCAATAAAAGAATCACGGGCTTAAAATGCGGATAACAGAAAATTTGTCTAAGCAAGAAATAGAAAACAGTACAGGCCCATAGGGACATTGGTGTGAAGTAACTGACCTGATGAGACCAACTAGAGGAAGTTTAGCCACTGATCTCTTCAGCCAAGAAATTCAGAATCAATAACACATACAAGCGTCAGTTTCACAACCAAAACCTATAAAAATTCCAAGAAACTTACAAGAAAGTAACAAGCCACTCTGACGGGGTACAAACCTTCGCCACAAAGCTTGGGAAAGAAGAAGACATATGATACAAAATGTCCAAGTATGAAACATGGTTTGATAGTATTGCCCCAGGTCTCTCAGGTTCTTCAGATTGACCTCTCCCCTGATCAAATGTCAAGCCGAGTAACATAGAAAGAAGGGAAAAGGAAAACAAGCGTTAGATAAATCCATCCTTGAAGACCAAAACTTGGACGATTTTGAGGGAAATCGACGTTTGAACTCATGCACAAAGCAGTCTTATATGCTTTAGTGCATTCGAGGTCTAAACTTAAGATAAAGTCAAACGAAGCAAAAACTCCAATTCAAGTGAGACCGAACATTAAAATTTAGAAGAACGCATATCAAATCGGAACAAGCCAAAATGGAGAAACCCTACATAGCCTCAGAATTATCTAACTTCACATCCATAAGCGCATGGGACAGAGATTAGAAACGAATACCTGAGTAGAGTTGTTGTTTTGAGGCAGTTCTAGATCTCTATAGCTCTCGCTAATCCAATAAAACCCTAACAAGAAAAGCATGAACCTCGAAAGAAGCTTCCCACACGTCACAATAACCGCCCTCCGCCACCCTCCCATGTGCGCGAAGTCCTCTTGGCCCTCCTCCTCGTCGCGATTCGGCGCCGAGAACAGCGTACAAACGCGACAGATCACGTAGTACAAAACCAGCATGAACATCGCGAGAACTACTCGTATAGGCACGACCGTCACCAATGCGATGGCCAACAGAACCTTCTCCAGCAGCGGGAGCTCGCCGCGTCCCATGGGACCGTACACGTCGTTGCGGACAAACGCAGCGTACTTCTTCTCTAGCTCCTCGATGTTGACAGGGGAACTGCGGCTGGAGTCCGACTTGAGGAGCGGTCGGTCGTCCTTGTTGGAGCCGTCGTCACGCGCCGTCTCGGCGGAGCGTGGCTTCGGTGGCTCGGCTTTAATGTCCTTCGGCTCCGTCTCCATTATTAATTATGCTTAATAATCCAAATTAGTCGATGCTTAATTACGGATAGGATAGGAGTGAATTTAGATATATAGGCATCTTTAATTACTTAATAATTAAGCGAGAAAAAGAGAGAGAAAGAACAGAGGATGTGCGTGAACGTGCAGGGTGGTTGGCGTGGTTGAATCACCGTCTCTGGGAGTGCAAGTTTCCGAATATTCGTACGGGCGGGGATATTATAGATTCGCCACTTCTCCGCCGTAAGATTGATCTGAACACGCGTCCGTGGATTAGATAGAAGACAGATAGAACAGAAGCCAACAAACAACAACAGGTTCGTATAATCCGTGAATGTAATTAAGTTTACTGAAGATGAAGACGAAGATGAAGCTGATCGCTTGTAATTATCTGTTTCTGTCACACTCAGATAGTAGCCCATGGTGGCACGACGTGTGCGTATTGCAAGTAATATTCCTGAGGCTTCCAAATCACACTTGTCGTCTTATATGCTTGCTTGTACGTTTAAGTTGTGGATTTGATTAAGCTTTGATGAGATTAAAATGAACCTATAAATACTAATTAGACTCAATTTTTGAATTTATTATTAATTATTAGCTTAATAAATAATTATTTTGTATTGTCTTACTTATTTTTATTATTAATGTCACTTTTGTTTCTACTTATTATTTATTTGTATTTATATATTTAGTTATTTTATTACTTTTTATATTTATTTGACTTATTTATTTAGTTATTTTATTTTATTTTATTATTTTTGTTTAGCATATGTATGCATATCTATTTTTAATTTTGCAGTATCTTAATTTACACGTGGGTCTATCAGAAACAGTCTGTCTATTAGATAGAAGTTACGTACTATAAGACTTCAGAGACCGTACCTCAGCAAGACTTCAACTTGCGTACTATAACCCTGCGTTTGGTTGTTGTCCTCATGGGTGAGGACAGGACAGTGGATAAGGACATAAAAGTTCTGTCCTCCGTCCTATTCCTCACCTATTTTTGTTCCCTCTTTAGAGGATAAGCATAGAAATTTTTGTTCCTTCTAAAACTGCGATACAAGAATTCTTGTTCTAAGGACAAAAACAAAACATATAAGAAAATGTCAAAAATACCCCTCCCCTTATATAAACATTTTTTTATTCTTAATTATATTATTAAACTCATCGTCGTCGTCATCTTCGTCATTGTTGTTATTATTTATTTATTATTATAAATTTTATTATACAAAATTAATTAATTATTTATTTATTTTTATTTTTATTATACGAAATTAATTATCTTATTATTATTATCATAAGTTTTAGACTTCTTATTATTAATATTAATAATATTATTATTAATTATTAATTATTGTTATTATTATTATTTATTATTGTTATAAATTTTATTCTTATTATTATTCTTTTTATTATTAATATTATTAATTTTATTATACGAAATAATTATTTTATTTTTATTATTATTATCATCATATAAAATTAATTTTCTAATTATTGATAAAATTATAAAATAATCAATGAATTATATCTTTCCAATCATATTATACTGCAGAGGCATTTTCGTCATTGACACTATTTTTTTGTTCTGTCCACTGCAACCAAACACATTTCTGTGCTCGAGATGGAGATAGTTTTTTCTGTTCTGTCCATAGCAACCAAGCACCTCACTGTCTCTAATTTTTGTTCTATTCTGTCTCTAAATTTTTGTCTCGTTCCGTCTTTGCATACTAGAGACGGTAACGCAACGCAACAAGACTTCTTCAGATAAAGTACCTCTCAGCAAGAGTGTTAATGATGCGACTACTTAGTCATGGTTAAGAGAAATTTTAAGAAATTAAAAAAAGACCTCTTGATGGAATCAATATATATATACTTTGTCATAAATAAATACAATAATAACAACAACCTTACACAGTATAAATCTCGCTGTCACGTATGATTTGAAGAAGTTCAATAATAAGCAACCTTAGTTTTAACTGATAGAGAGATTAATTTCAACTAACAAAAAAAAAAAAGAGTCCCTAAGGATATCGTCGACAACAACAATAATGATGATAATAATCTGTCATATTTAAGACAAAATATGAACTTTTTTTTTAAAAAAACCCAACTTGATTAGATCAAGGTTTTGTGAAGCGAATGTGTAGACTTTAAAAGAAGTTTAAAGGATTTTATAAAAAACTTGTTTCGAGAAATTTGGCTTTAAATATACGAAGAAAAGTATCACACTTTGTGAAGAACAAAACACATCCCATAGTGGAAACTAATACTCAGAAAACCATTTCATGATCAAAGGTAAAGATCATTTCTTGATAGTTTAAAAATAAGAATTATGAAATTGGAGCTGATAGATCATACCGTTGCATGGATGATTCAGGCAATCAATCAAAACCCATAAAGTCTTCCATGGCCTACAGATTGTGTAAATCTACCTATCCTATAACATCCAAAGACCGCTGAAGCTCAACTAAACAGATTGTTCATACGGATGATCAAGTTCAATGGAAAAGGAAGTCCTGTATCATGCATGCTTTATTTAAGATCAATGTCAAGTAATAGCATCAATGAGTTTTCAATGTATCCCCTAAGCATCAGCAATGGAGTCATTTCAATCCTTTTATCCGAATTTACCAACAACAACAACCGTCCCCAGACCCGGCGCCTCAGCGGACTTCATGATGAACCATACCAACCTTTCTCAGCAGGAGACCCAGTTCTTATGAGTACTGATAATGGCAGACAAAAGCCCAGCAGAGGACACCACCAACGGCGCCGATAAAAACCCATTCCCATCTCGAAGATCAGCAATTGCCATCAACCCATCAGCGAAATCCTGAACAATCGAAAGCTTCTTCATCAAAATCTTCTGCTTCAACTTTCTCAATTGAGATTCTTCCTCTACGCAACCAGTCCCTCTCGAAACCGCAACCTCAATGCTTGACAATAAACACGTCTCGTCCTCGCTCAGCTTCTTCAAATCCCTAAACTTCAAACAAATACTCCCCACGTACCCAGCGAACTCCGCCCACGCGCTCACTCTTCCAAATGTCCGCGCGTGTCGCCCGTCGATCAAGCCCGCTTTTGCGAGCCAAACGAATTGCTCCACGAAGTAATACAATCCCTCGCCGCCGTACGCGATTAAGGCGAGGGCGACCTCTTCCTTGGAGTCCAAATACGAGGCTCGCAGGGCGTTGACGTCTTGGACGAATTTTCCGAGACGGAACGCTTTGCGACTCAGCCCTACGCTTGACTCGAAGCTCTTGAGCCGTTTGGTTAAGGGTGACGACTCTGGAAGAGCCGAAGTGGCTAAGATGATCTTGGTCGCGTATCGCGAGATTTTGAGAAGTTTATCGACACCGTCGCGTTTAGCGAGATAGATTTCGAGGTGGCTCAGGAAGTCTATCTCATCCCGAGACGTTGGGGAAGTGGACTTCTGCGGTGGAGCCGCGGTGACTAGAGGTTTTTCCGACTCCGAATCCATGGAGTCGTAGCGGGAGAGAGAAGAGAATCGGGGAGACATACATTGGGGTCATTCCAAAAATAGGAAATAATTTGGATGACTAAACGACGTCGTGTTAACACATATTTGTTCTCTTCCAAACGCTGCCTTTTTTTCATCTTTGTTCTCATTTTAATAAATGTTTTTTTTAAAACAAAGAAATCCACAGACATTATCCCTTATATGCGTGGTGGATAAACCTTCAAATCAGCGTAATAACAAATAAAAATAGTACTTTAAGTACAAATAAAATCATACATGATGTGAAAAAGATATTTACATCTCTCGCACTTAATCAAAAATTATGTGAAATGATTTTTAAAATGATTTTTGCTTATATCATCTGTATTCTAATCTAAACCCATTATCATTTTTGAAAATTGGTCACAACAAGGTATAAAGGTTTTAAAAAATATTAGTCATTAAACTGGTTAGAGATGTATAAAATTAAAGAATTTGAAATATGATTGAATAATATTATTTTTAAATTTTAAAATTTAATTGAAAAAGAAGAATATTAAATAAAAATTAATCGACTTATTTTAATTTATCAATAATGTTTAATTTATAAAAGTCAATCAATTAATTAATTAACTGATCAATTTTTATCTATAAGAGTTATTAAAATAAATTGAACCAAAAAGCTGACCAAAGTCAAACCGGATGAATTTTTTAATCATTAGTAACAATATTGTAAATTCATATCATGGAGATTTTGAACGCATTTAAGTATCTAAATTTGTGTTTAAACTTAGCTTAATTTGGTCGAATTCATATTTAAATTTAAATCCAATCAAATTTATTTTTAATCTAAGTCCAATTATTACATTAATTTAAATCATTGACTTTAAATCATTGACTTTAAATTATTACATTAACTTGTTGTAATCAATCAAATTTTAAAAAATATCAAACCTAAATTCATCGAATAATTCGATCAAAATAAATTTAATCCATTAATCTTTGAGTCGAAGTGAATAAGACTAATTTTCTATCCCCACTAACACAACAATACTCAGGGTGTTCGCGGTGTCTCAAGTGCTTGGTCTGTTGTTGCATAAGGCTATGTTTAGTTGGGTAGTTATTAACAGAATGAAATAGAACGTAATATTATTCCATCGTTTGGAAGGAAGGTTTATGATGAAATGGAATAAAATAAGATGAAAGGGATGAGTTTCACAATACATATCATTCTATTCTAAACAGTAAAAATAAGGGCTCGTTTGGTTGAGCTTTTATCAGTAGAGCTTTTATCAGTAGAGCTTTTGTCAGTAGAGCTTTTCTGAGAAGAGCTTTT
>JAOTBA010000006.1:2395687-2420929 GCA_025629845.1 Erythroxylum squamatum
ATGTAAGCAATACCATTTTTTATAAGAAGACTTCTCCTCTCCCAAATATTCTTAAGTTTTAGTTTCGGTTTTTATAAGATAAATTTTTAAATCTCATCTTTCTCGATATTATTGTTAGATTTCATTTGGGTAAGTAGAGAAATTGACTAGAAAGAAAACGTCCAAAGTCTTCCCACGTGACGAAATTTAGGTGATACGGGATCATTATAAAATGGAATTAATTATTTAATTTTTAAATTTTAAGTTTAATTTATTTTAATAACTCTTATCATTAAAAATTGATCAAATTATTAATTAACTAATCGGTCAAATTTGACCCATGGTCAAAATCGGTCAAACTCGACCTAGCCCGTCTACACTTTTTATAAAAATAAATCGACAAAACGACGTCATTCAAACCACGAGCCAGGCCTGTGGTTAGGACAACCCAAGACAAAGTCGGGCTAGCCAGATTAAGACTGCCATCTCTAGTAGATTTTTATAAATTAGTCTATTTTTATAAATTAAAATTAATTAACATTCTTATTTTTTAATTAGATTTCAAATTTTTAAATATTTAAAAACAATATTTTTCAATATTTGTAATCTTATTTAGTTTTTAATTAAGTTTATTTGTAATAGTAGTAGTATTATTATTTATAATAAAAGAAATTTCGCGGAAGGGACAACTTTCAGTTATAGTGGACCGGGGACATCGAGTGTTGGTCAAACCACAGTACCTCCCAGTTGCTTGCATGAGCTTCACCAATGAAGATAAGCCACAAACCTTTAATGATCAGTTAATTGTGTGCTTAACCATGGTTAAGAAACTGTTGGTTACTCTCAATTCCTATATATATGCCTCAGTTTCTTTAGTCCGGATGTAAATGAGCAAGTGGATATCATTTCCTGTGGCTTTTTGAAAGGTTTGAGCTTCAGATACTTCATATTTTGGTTTACAGTTCAATCCTTGATTCTGGTATATTCTTGTGCTTAGTTAAGTTGATGACGTCATTATTTATAGTTCTCGTGCATATCTTGGATTAGGCTGTTGTCTTTCTCCTGTTTGGATTATGGGAAAATAATTGGAAGTTTATGGCTTAGTTTCTCAGAAAACAATGCTTGATTTTGTGTTTGGTGCTGTTTCATATGGATTTTGTTATGGGGTTCGTCTCAAAATTCGATATCTTGGGGTTTCTTGGTTAGTATTACTCGTGCCTTTGAAGTGTTACTCGCGCTGTTGGCTTATGTTTGTGATCCCTTTGTTCAGATCATGAGAAAATGGAGGTAAGGAACGGTTAAAGTTTACAAGGTTTTCCACCTGCCCAGCTTATTGGAACTCGGAAAACTCCAATTTAATGAAAATTTATGAATTCGGATTCTTTTTCTGTGTGTATTTAGTGTTAATGTACTATTCCTTCCCATCCTGTGAGACCATAGAGTCACACTAAGGTAAAAGAGACATTTTTGACCCAGAAACCCTAATCTTTTGTCTCATTCCGTCAAAATATACACCCTAGCATTGCTTCCTGACGGAAATATGCTTGAATAAGCTGTTCTTTGAGGGATCAATGGTGTCGGATTGTTAAATTTGAATACAGTAGTTTCATACTCGGTTATCAAATTGGTTCTTCTCAATTATAACAGTTGTCTATAGCAGGTTTGCTTAAATGTAAACTCAATTTTCTGAACTTCTTATCACCAGTTAATCAAAGATTTGATCGGGGCTTCTTCTCGTTTATGAATATGCTGGTATAACTGGATCTTGTACATATCATTATATCTTCTTGTAGCTTTATGGAATTGGCACGAGCATGTGTTTTCTATCTTCTACTTATTTCTCTCTTTCCTCCACATTTTCTTATCCAACTTCTGGAAATCAAATCATCAAATAGCTGGTATTCGAATTCTTGGTGCATTCTTGAAGAGTAATTTGTTTTTCTCCCATCATTTTGTTCTCTTGCATTTTGTCTTACCTCCCCTATATTGTTTTGAACAGCAAACGCTTTTGTCGAAGTTCTGCTTGCATTCCCCGTGGATTGAACCATCATGTGTCCTCCAACAGCTTTCCCAGTTGCTGACATAGAGTTTGATTGTTGTGCCGAGGAGATCTATATGTCTTTGTTGAATATGACTAGCGGACGTCCTCTTCCCAGCAATGTGGTCCCTGATGTGATTCCCTACCGTTATGCGCCATCAAATTTACCTAGTAAGAACTATTTTCTTTTCATTCAATTGAAAAATTGGGAGACATGACAACTCTGTTCAAGAACATGAATCTTTCCTTGACAGAGAATTTGAAATTCATTGTCTATTTCATTGTTTTTTTCATCTATTGCATCTTGCCATGTAAGAATTACTAGCTGGAGTTGTATATAGGAATGATTTTCTAACACGGCCTTGAGTGTAAAATAAATGCTTATGGAAGATACTTGTTCAGAGAAAATATGGTACTTGATCCGGACCAAGGGGATTGAGAATACAGAACTTGGACTCTGGAAGGTTAAAGGCGAACCCTGCAACTTATTCTCTAACTCTACCTTCACTGGCTGGAGAACCACATTTGAATTCTTTGAAGGCCAAATTCCTGATGGACGTAAAACAGATTGGTTAATGGAAGAGTATTGGATGGCTCGGAAGGGACTTGTTGAAAACAGCAAAGAAAAGGTAATTTTCAGAGAATACGAGCACTGTAAGCTTATTCTGTAAAGTTTTCGTTATCTTTTCCTTTCTACCCAACCAGTTAGTCAACTGTCAATCTGGTTGTACGTGTTTCAGGAGGCAACCTCACTATTTAGAGTCTTTCTTGGAAGTGAAGAAGGGACATATGTTGGAGAGCAGCAATTAGTTTCTCAAGCATATGACAACGTCACCGACTCTGGTTCTACAAGTAAACATGAGGTGCACCAACCTTGATCCTATACTACTTGAATTGCGACGCTGAAACTGTTTGTGACTGCTAAGAAATTTCAAGCATAAAATTGAAACATTTGATTTGCTATTTTTCTATCAAAAAAACAGTTCCCGCTGTACATTTATATGTGTATTAAAGCCTAGTAATCTTTTTGTAGGCGATCAGGGATGATGAAGCCACAAAATTAACTGTATCAGGAAGACCGGTGAATCATGTAATGGAACTTTCACCTGAAAATGATTATCTTTCTAGAGGTGACTTCTTGGAAATGCTGGATCTTGATAATCCAGCATCACGTTCCTCGAGCTCAGATAATTCAAGTTGCATGACTATGTCATCAGATGAATATTTTGATTCATTAGCCCTTTTGCAAGACCTGGAAAGGGGAAGTAACCAAAATTCGACTAAGGAAGAAGGTTGCAAGTTAAATGTTGCTGCATCTATCAGACCGGATGAGCAGCTTATGACTTCAGCTTCTCCAGGTGTATATTTACTATTTTTGCTTCAGGAAAAGAATAATACTCATGTTTCATGCATTTCTTCTGCAGTTCCATAATTTTCCTAAAGGGACATGCAGGGATTTCTGCAGGAAGTTCCTTTAGAACCACCTCTCCTGAAAGTCTACTCGCTTTAAAACGTTATGCTACCTTGAGCCTTTGAATACATACATGCATTATGATTACTTGGGAGTTGATTGCATTAGACAATTTGCTGCAGGAACTTTTATCAGCAGCATGCCAACCAATGAATCATCTCGTGGCACTAATCTCTTTACGGGATGTTCGACTAATGCCCGTAATGATCCTGATGACAGAAATTTGCAGAATGCGGTGAGAGATCAGATGACAGATTGCAAAGATGAGGGTTCGTCCTCAAATTGTCATGATGTAGGTACATCATCCGGCAGATCTAACCGCAGCAGGGTGAAAAAACTCAAGAAGAAGTATCCTTGTTTCATGCCATTTCATTTCCTATTCTAGTTACTTGCTTATAGCATTTGTGTGCAAGTTAGTGAAAATCAATTGGTTTAGTGATTGTAAAAGCTAATGATTAGCTTAATTATCTATTAAATTCTGTTATTAATATAGCTGCTTGAATGAATAGGAATAGTTAGGGATATAGTTACGTATTACTGTACCTTTTCAGATTTCACGTGTCAACGAGATTTTTACTGGATTGTTATTATTGTTGAATGAATAGGAAAAGGGGCGTGAACTGATTAGGGATAGAACTAAAAAAATTTATGTAAACAAGATAATTAGGATGGAGTGTATGAATCTAAGAATATTTCTTGTCGGACTTTGAGTTGAACACTCATGTGACCAAATCCTTTTTTTTTTTTTTGGCACTTAAACGTAATGATATTAATCCGGTCAATTTAATTTAAACCATTTGATTGGGTTTAGCTCTGCATGTCAATGGGCCAAGCTCGCTCTTGGTCCGGCCCGTGATCGGATGGGCCACAAATAGGCCCGACCTATTTGATTATATTGTTTTTTAAAAATTCATAAATAACGTCATTTTAATGTTTTAGTCGGGCACGAGTCGTGCTAACCCAGTGGGTTGGCAAATCTGGGTTAAAATTGGGCCAAGTCAGGCGGGTCGAGCCAAAATTGATATTCTTATTTAGATCCCTTATAGCTTGGCCTTGGGGCCTTGGCTTAATTTTTTTTATAATTTATTGGCAATTTCAGTTGAATTTTATTATTTTGTTTTAAACAAAATGATTTTTATTGATAATTTTAGGTTAGACTATAAAGTTTCAAAAAAATGTTTTTTAAAAAATAAATTAAATTTGGATTTTGATTAAAATATATTTTATTTATTAATTTTAACTCAATTTAATAAAGTTTCAAAAATTATTTCTTAAATTTTAAAATTCAAATTTTAGTAGTTAAAATGAATTTATTTATTGATTTTAATTCTAATCAAAATAAGTTTTATTTATTTTATTTATTAATTTTAGATCAAATCCAATTTCGAAGCACTTTACCTTTCCTAGACTTTTCTGTTATCTCCGTGAAGAAGCGGTCGTGGAGATGTAGCTGGGCGAGTCGTAATATTCAATTTCACTACTCCAACAAGTCTTTTCCTTAAGAGAGCCCAACTATATATATATAATAAAGTTAATTTTGATATTTAAAGTATCTAATTTTTTAAAAACTTTAATTCAGTGATCAATTTTTTAAAATTTACATATTTCAGATCAAAAAATTATTTTTATTAATGTAATGTGTTTGTTAAATATTACGTCAATGTCCATATATTAGTTACATCGATAAAAATAATATTTTCACGTAATTTACATAAAATTTAAAATTTGATCACTTAATTGAACATTTTAGAAAATTTAACACTAAATCAAAAATGTTAAAAAATATTAGATACTTTTGAACATTTTAGGGTATGTAGTTTTCTTTTTATTATTATATATTTCAAATAAGAACTTATTAATTCATAGTCAATGACATAAAAAAAAATATTTAACACCAAATTCTGACAATAAACAGATTATTTAAAAATGACTATCTATTTTAAAATTATTTCGGAGATTAATTTGATATATCTAACGAAATTTCGCAATTATAACCATTATACAAGCAGCTAACTAGCCTTGGCAAACGATATCGTTTTGTCACTCTCACTCGGGCTTCAGACTAAGTCAAACCTGGACAACCTAACCTAAGCTTGATCCAAAAAATCTTTTCTCTTATATTTTGATTAAAAAATAATGCCGAAATACAAATAATATAAAGATTAGATACAAACTAATCCAATGTTATTAATACGATAACACAATTCAACTTTTAAATTAGATATGAATAAATTAAATTCAACTTAAATTAATAATTTAAAATAATTATATTAATTTAATTAAATCTTTTTGATTTGAAAAGTTGAGTTAAATTGTCAAGTAAAGTATATTTGATTGGTTCATATTTGATATTCATACTGTATAAGCTTTATTTTTTATTTTTCACCGAACTGTAAAGAAGTGGATTTTTTGAAAAAATTAAAAATAATTTATGTTCGAAAATTTTAAAAATTAAAGAATTTTTTCTAAAGTTTCTTAAATTACATAAGAGATATCCTTTGTCCTATATATACAGATACTTAATAATTTATAATTATGTATTGTTTTAAAATTATTTAAAAAATTACTTAAAATTAAAAATTGATATTAATCCTATTATTCTAACTAACTCTTACAAACTTGATTAAAAACCCAATGAACTCAAATATAATTAGTCGACAAACTATACAAGCCTAAATTTTTAATTATAGTCAAAGCCCTTGTTTGGTAAATGACTTATTAGCTATTTTTTGCGGATCGAAAGGTTTTAGCTATTTGACTATGTCGAATGATTGATAATTATGTTTAGCAAACAATTGATTGAGTTGGAAAATTGAACTCAAACCGCTGATTTTGAAAATGTTATTATAAGTAGCATTTTTCTCTTACGACTAAGAAATTAATGAACTAAAAGACAATTATATCGAAAAGTTATTATAAGTTACACAAACAGATAAAGAAAAAGATAGAAATAAAGACAGAGATATAATTTTGATTTAATTTATACAAAATTTAAAAGATTACCCATTAAATTAAAATTTTAAAATATTAAATATTAAATTAAAATTTTCAAAAATTAAATACTTTTAAATTTAATATCTCTAATTATATTACATTAATCACTTTTGTATAGACTTGATGTATAGATCCCTTTTTATATCAATATTTAGTATATAATATTATTATCACTTGTATATTGTGTTTAATTCAATTCAATTTAATCTAAAATGAAAAGTCACATTTAAACTAATTATTTTTATCTAAGTTTAAATTTTAAGAGATTAATATAAATAGTTTTTTCAAAATAATTTTATTTTAATTTAACATATTAAAAATATTTTTCAATCTTAAAAATTTTAAAATTAAAATTGAAATAATAAAAAATTCCTTAAATTATAAATTAAATCGATATCATTTTTATATACCCAATTTCATATTAAGCTCGTTGATGCTACATTTGAGAAAAAAGTCTTGGTGTGATCCGATCGACCTTATTCTCAAGTTTATTTTTAGTGACATTTTAATGATTTCTTAAGCTCTTCAATTTGACCCTTCGTGGTGCAAATCTAAGAAGATCTCGATAACTTTTAAATCTAGCTCATTTGTCATTGAGAAGTTGTATTGAGAGAACTTTCGATATTCTTAAGACTCGATGGAAGATATTAGAGAAAATGATGTGGCTGACTTCTTCTGCTCTATCTAAATTATTATGAGAATATTTAAAGAAATGCTAAGATATAGACAACTAATACTCGTGTCCTTATAATGTTTTTTAGGTCAAACTCTCGTAAGTTATTTTCACATAAACAGATAATATTAAACAGGTAATTTTATCAAACATCTTTAAATAAACAACTAAAGTATCTACTGGTCAAATAGGCTATGTTAATTTGCTATTAGCTAATCGTTGATAGAATCAGCTAATAACTAATGTAATCTACTGATTGTTAAGTAAGAACAAAGATGTCTTAAATAAAGATCTATACTCGAGACTTACGATTCGAAGTTCGATCGGACAAGAGATAAGTCCAATTTTTGTTTTATTTAATTTAACATGATTTTAAATTTTACATTATTTATATTTGATATATTCAAATTTTTGATCGGATCGAATTATAAAGTTTGAATATGAACTCGTCTCTAAATTGAAAAAATAAATGTGAATTCAATTTGAAACTCAATCAATGTAAATCAAACGTCTTAATTTTAAGTTGGACCGGATTGTATTCGGGTACAAATATCAAATCGAATATGTGAAATAAGCATGTTGTCGGAGTCGGACTCAATCCCTCTGAACTTATTAGATGTGACAAGGCATCTGATGGCCCATGCACCACCAAATAATCCATCCCTAACTTACGGGGACGTGGAGGTTACCATTTTGCGTATACTGTCTCTCTCCTCCCTCTCTCATAGTCACAGTTATAAATCAGGACTCACATGTTCTTCCGTTTGCGATTTATGTACTAACTCCGCTCCGTTATTATGACCTGACATCGGCAACTACGCATTTCCAATGTGATCAAAGATCAACTATCAGGCCCGCAGTGTGTAGCTCAGTTAATTTCGGAGGGGCAAATTTGTTCCAAGGTGCAACCCACGACTTGCAGTGTCGGGGCAACATTCTTAAGCCCTTGTGGGCTTTGAGGGTGAGGCTCCTTGTAGGCTGTGGGTTACTCACCTCCCCCTTAGCGGGCCGCTGAGTACCTAATTCAATCCTCCAACAGTGGTCGAGCCTGCGATTGGGGGCCCTTGGGGTTGGGGATTCAACCTTTTGCTCCAAAGATCAACTATCAGTCTTAATTGCATTAACTTAACAATTTATGATTTAATCATCCCAAACTCGTCAAGAATCTTAAAATTGTAAAAAAGTAATTAAAAAAAGAAATTATTTAACATTGTTATAAAAATTATAATTAATTATATAAATTGATTTTTAAAATATGTTTTTCGTTATGTAATATTAAAGTTAGACAAACATATTTGAAAAATCAAAGGAGGTAGTAATTTTACATACTTCCCAATTTTACCGTTGACGTCTCTAGCACAAACGAAAATAAAAGCAATAAAAAAGAAATAATAAAAAACACTGAAAATTTAGTAAGGCAGTTCGGCACACCTTGCCTACGTCTGCAGGGCCCTCTCCTAACTTAATACTTTCACCGAAGTACAATGAATTTACCTAAAGCTTTACTAAGCCGATACCACTCAACCCTCGATGTTATCTCTCAACCTCACTTCTCGTGAAAGAATTTCACACCTAATAGTACGACCGCCTCGTACTAACATCAAAAGAGGATTTTCTCAATCAATCTTTTAACGAAAAAACAATAAACGAATAACTCAAGTGATTAGAATAATAAAAACGAAAACTAAATACACTTGAGATAGGAAGGAACAACTTCCCGATAAATTCAGCTCCCAAGTTCCAATCTACATTGGAGAAGAATTAAAGAAGATACTGAGTTGATTCATATAAACACCAATACGAAGCTACAACTGCATTGATAACACATTCATCAACCAAAGTATACGCAACCTATAAGAAAACCAATTAATAATCGTTGCTGCCCAAGATGGAAGTTGTACATGCACACTACATGCAGCCAACCAACACGATTCAGCCAATAAGTTGTGCACATCCAACCAAAAAAAATTCAACAAAAAAATCATGCACAACCAATGAAGAATGATGCAGCCAAGAAATCACGCATACCCAATTTATCACTGCCCTTGAATGTTCTGCACTCCATTGTAACGTGATTTACTCAAGCACCTGTGACCAACATACACCAAGGCTGCACATACACTAAGTCCATAGGAGGAGTCATGCACGTATGGAGTCGCACATGTCCAATCTCCTCCTATCTCATAATTGTATGCACTTTAACGTTATCTACCCATACATTAAAAAAAATCCTTTTTCCATACACTGAAATTCCAACAGTACACCTATTTACATCACCCACGTAATCCATCATACTTCTTGTCAAGATACACATTAATTAAGGATATGACTCTATCATAACTAGAAGATTATCTCTAATAGCTTTGTGAATCAAAGTCATTATCCAATTAATATCTTATATGTGCAATTAATAAATAAGATGTTAAAACTAAACAAAGAGATATATTATATATCTTAACAATATTAATCATAATTATATACTTAAAATGATTTTCGATTGTAGTTAACGAACATCATAATATTAAAGTAAAAGTCAATAGACTCGTGCACATATTCAAATAACGGAAATAGCCTTTTTGTAAAAATACAAAAAGAAGACTGTGTATATCGATTGGAATATTAAGTGACTAGTAAAATTTAAGAAATAAAATAAATTAGACCGAATTAAAAGGTTTAATGATTTAAAATAAAATAACCTTTAATTAAAAGACTCAAAAAATTAAAAATAATCAAGTTATCATTTAATTTAAATACAAGCATCGTCAAATAATTTAGTTAAAAAATGTATTAATAAACAATTTTTATAGTATTAAGTGATTTATAAAATTAAGAATAAAATTAGAAAATTTGATAGTTACATTTAATAATTAAAAATAAAAATAATATTTAATTAAAAGACTCAACAACAATAACAACATTCAGTAAAAATCTTGCTGAGATGCGGAGTATGAGAAGGTTTAGTAGCACGTAGCCTTACTCCTAATTAGTAGAAATACTATTTTTAAATGATTTACATAAATGAATGAAAATATAAATATAAGTAAATAAATAAGTAAATAAAAATGATAAATAAAATAATTAAAAGACTCAAAATTACCTATTTAAAAAAACACTAAAAGATAAAGTTGCTGAGTTACCATAACTCCATAAGTGAAGGAGCTAAGGTGGCGGTGCCGACCATGTTCTGTCTCCTTCATACATCACACCTTACAGATAGTAACCACTTGTTGCCCAATTCCACGACCAAGTTTCATTTTCTCTTTATTACCCTTCTAATTTTCCAATTTTTACACTAAATTAGCTTGATTTATGCTTAAATAAATAATGGAAAGTAAAGTTTTCTATTTGTTTTCAAAAGCTCTCTTTTTACTCAAATAAAACTTATAGAATAAGCAATAATTAAAATACCAATCAATCCGATCGATTTAATCGTAAAAAATTTAAATTGACTAATTTTTAGGTTCGGTTTATTTTAATAATATTTATTATTAAAAATTAGTCAATTTATTAATTAATGAGAATGAACTAGTTAGTTTTCATTTAACAATTTTCTTTTTTTTCTTTTTCAACCCCTTAGAGGAGGTCGAGTTAGTTGAGTGAAGGACATGGGGTTAAAAGGTCCTGTATTCGAATCCCCTAATTTATATTCTCTCAATCGAGGTTGTCGTACAGGATTTGCCTAGTGCGGAGCACTCTATTAGTGTGATTTGCAGGCTATTGCGTCAATCCAGAGGTTTACTCAATGAGCATTTAAAGGATAACAACCGCGAGTTCCTCTGTTTAAAATTTTTTTTAATTAAATTTTAATTTCTTTTATTTATAAAGATAGTCTTTTAATTATATTTATGTCCATTATATATCGATTTAATATTGATTGAAATTTTGAACCTTAAAATTTATGTTTTATTTATCTAATTTCAGGTCTAATTTTTAAAATATTAATAAAAAGAGACTTCAAATTTTGACATATGACCATTTCAGTTGAATTTAAAATTAACATATTAAATTTAAAATGAGCATTAAATAATGAAGTTTGAGGAGCTCAAGACAAGGACCCTCTAATTTAGGGAAAGGGTTGATCAATTCAATCACCATGTTGTTAAATTTTTTATTACAATTTTGTCCACCGTAGAAACTTCTTCCTAGGAAGACTAACTACAAGCGTGTCCGGTCTAGTCTTGGAATTGCCACTTTCGTTGCATCATAGTCAACAACCTTTGGCTGAATCTCTCATTTTTTTGCATTGTCTGTCTCATCGCACCACATCGTTTGGAGCATTGCATGATCTTGTTCCTGCCTGCCCTTGCATTTCTATTCGACGCTCCGCCACAGCGTGAACTGTGATGGTCGGCTCGTCCGATGTAACTTTCCAGGAAGTTTGATCGAGTGTGAACGGCCCAGATGAGTTGACAGACCACGTGAACGGTGCACCTGGCTGTTGGCCTTTTCAAACTTTGTCATGATTACACATCTTACGCGAACATGTCCTCTACTTTACGACATGGAGTCTTCTCTCAATCCAACGGTTGGACTGACCCAGAAAATGATCCGACGGACGTAACCGCAACCTTCCTAATTGGACGATCGATATTGCTTAGTTGTGGCGGGAAAATCCGGTGGAAAAGGAAAAAAAGAGGAGGATAATATTAAAATTTATTTCTTCAATAAACAATTTATAAGTCAATAAAGTAAAAAATAAATAATAATTCATCACCGACGGCAGGTAGCGCCTCCACGGCCCACACGTGGGACCCCATTATGAATTACGGGGCTTTTACCGTTACATCATTACCTTTTTCTTTTTCTTTAATTTTTTTAATAAGACTAAAATTTCACTATCTTTTATTCAATGCACATAAATAATTTATTTGTATAATAAATAATTAAGAATTTACATATATATATATATGTATATTATTTTTATTTTTATATAAAATTATTAATAATTAATTGCGATGAATTGATTTATTTAATAATTATTTACTAAAACTATTAGGATAATTAGTATTTTAATATTTTAAGGGTTAATTATTGAAAAATCTTAAATTTTACTTAATTTTATAATCCTAATACCAGCATTAAAAAGATGTTCTAACTTTCAATTTCTAGCAAAAATAATATGAGATTAAGTTTTTTATTAGTGTAAGTAATGTGATGAAATTAATATTTATGTCACGTGACTACTGCATATTATATATGAATTTTATTATTTAAAAATTAAATGATAACAATAATCCTTAATCGCGAGGTTTGGAAAGTTTCAATAATACGCAGCTTTACTTCTAATTAATAGAGAAAGTATTTTTAAATGACTTACTTGAATAAAAAAATAAAAAGAAATCAAACATTCTAAAATAATTGTGAAGCAAAATATAGGAAAGGGTGTAAATTTTAATTTATAAGTTCAAATTTTAATTTATGAAAAACAAATTTTACTAAAAAATAAATTAACAATTTTCCTTTTTTCTAAATTTATAAAGACCTCGCTCTTACCTAAGTCAAAGTTTCAACTCTTATATCTTTATATTAAAAAAAAAGAAAAAGATAAAACAAAACAACAACCGTACTGGTTTTTAACAAACTTTGAAAACCTATCAAAGCAAAGTAGAGAGAGAGAGACCATGATTAACGAGAAAGGTCATCACTTAAACGTCCTTCTACTTCTCTCTTACGTGTCGGTGTCTTATTTGTTAACACGACCTCGTCGGGATTCATAGCAGCACACAACCAATAAACACACACCAGTCACTCTCATCCTGTCTATCTTTCTCTCTCTGTCACTCTTTCCTTTCTGTGCTTTTTCTCTCTGAGAAAATCCCAATTTTCTCTTGATTCTTCCCTCTTTCTCTATCTCAAACCGCCATGGACGTACTCAGCAATGCGTGATCTTCCTCCCAAATGTGGTTTTGGGTATTGACGCACTGAATTTGGGGGGGTCTTTGTTCGATTTGTTTGAGTTGAAAAGGAAGTTTCTTTCTTTCTTTTTTTGTTCTTCCTTTGTTGAGAATGTTGGAGACAGTTGAGAGTTCGGTGAATGGGGGGTTTTCTTCACAGCTGCAGAGCTGTGGAGATAGTAGCGAAGAGGAACTTTCGGTGTTGCCACGTCACACTAAGGTGGTGGTAACGGGTAATAATCGGACCAAGTCCGTGCTTGTGGGTCTTCAAGGTGTGGTCAAAAAAGCTGTTGGCCTTGGAGGATGGCATTGGCTGGTAATTTAGCCTGGGGCTTTGTGGGTTTTCTCAAATATTGCTTGTTTTCAGTGATTTGAATTGTTTGTGGTGAAATTTTGATCTTTTCTTTTTTGTTCTTGGAATTTTCCTGGAACTCTTAAAATGAGGTTTCTTTTTGGCAATGCGGATTTGGGTTTCTGATAATTGCTCAATTGTTTGCTTTCTAGATGGTTGTAGCTTCTTTTATATGCTCGCTATTCAATTTTATGATTTCAATATGGTATTTGGTTATTGGGGTTTAATTGCATGTGAAATTTCTTCAACGGATCTGGAGTCTTAGTGATTTATCTTCAGTTTCTTTCCTTTTGTGATTGTAGTTACTGTTTTAAAGTTTGAGTTTCAGATTGCATTTGCCTATTTGGGGTGTTTTGCACCTCTGCATGTTGGCTATATCTTATTAAGATCTTATACCTACTACACATTTATTGTCTAAACAAGCTTGATTTCTTAGATTTCAAGGAAGAACATTTGCTGTTGGGTCAAATGGAAAATTTTTTCCCTTCTTTCTTCTAAACCACAGTTTGATGTCTTTCTTGTTCTGATTGGTTTTCATGTTGTTCTTCGAGTTCTCCATTTTTTATTTTAATTGTTCCAGGAATGAAAATCTTGGTTTTTATTTGTTAACCTAATTTCTGGTGAAGACATATTCATATGTTGACCTTGATCAGATGAAATTAATATGTCTTATGATGTGGGTAGGAGACAGTAGGCCTGGTTTTGATGTTAATCTATTCGCTTTTACACGTTATACCTGTTGGTTCACATTATTTTTTTGTAATTGAAAATTCAAAGATGCAGTTTGTAAATCTATGCATATTTGTGCTTCTTCATATCTGCATGATTAAAAAAATCTGATTAATTTAACTGGAATAGCGTTTTCTGTTCAGTATCCTTTATTTATAGTATCTTATCTGGATGTTATGCTTGACAGCTCATCATCTAACATAATCCACTCGATTTCTTTTTCTTTTCTACTAATTTATATGCACAATATCTGAAAATTGCAGGTGCTTACTAATGGCATAGAAGTAAAGCTACAGAGGAATGCTCTTAGTGTGATTGAGGCTCCCACTGGAAATGAAGATGATGATGACCTAGAATTTGAAAATGTGCAGTGGAACGGATCCGATATGGGTGAGTTGCCAAATTCTTAAAAATTGGTTCATGAGAAATTTTCAGGAAGGATGAATTGAAGTGTATCTAGTTTTTGGGACATGCTGATTTTGCTTTTGGGGAGTTCTTTTCATTTATGGAGCCAGCTGAATTTAGTTTAATACCATTTCTGTATATTGGTTATATGAACAAGTTCTGGTTTTCATTTTTACTCACCGTAGTTGCCAAATTCATAATTAGAGTTAAGACTTTTGAAGTAATCAAGTGTTTGCTTGGGCTTAAATTGTGGCTTTGTGGTAGCATATCTCCTTGTCGAAAAGGGGTCCGAGTTTGGTACATAGGATTCATTCTGTCTTCAAACTTTTGCTTTCACTATTGCTGAAAGCTCTCGTCTGATGTCTTTTTTTTCCTCCTTTTGATTGGTCCCACACCCTTTTCAATTCTGGTGCTCCTATCCTCGACTTTTCAGCATCCGATGACACACAAAAGTCCCATAGATCAAGGCATAGGACACATAAATCAACAGGATCATCTCACAAGACTTTTAGCCGGTCTCTCTCGTGCGACTCTCAGTCTAAGGGTTCTGTTTCTACGCCTCGTGGGGCCTCGGTATGTTGTCTTGAATCTTAGTTGCTAGTTCCATATAATGTTGGTTAACTTTTACCGTACAATCTATTCAATCTGCCAATACCCTTCACTTATCTTTTATATCCATGTCTTCCTGTTATCAGAAGGTTGATCTAAGCAAGTTGGAGATGGCTGCTTTATGGAGATATTGGCGACACTTCAATCTTGTAAGTTTCAGCAGAGGAAACTTCATAAGATATTCCTTTTTTAAGCGTCTTATTGACTTGGTAATCCTTAACTTTGCTGGTTTATCTAGATGGATGCTTTCCCCAACCCATCAAAAGAGCAACTAGTTGATGTTGTTCAGAGGCATTTCATGTCTCAGGTAGTTGTCTGAACCCACAACTCTTCCAATACGTTTTATGTAACTTAATCATGATCTAAAATTAGTGTTCTTTTGCTCCCGAAGCAAATGGACGAGTTGCAGGTCATTGTGGGATTTGTTCAGGCTGCAAAGAGACTAAAGACTGTCTGCCGACCGAATCGAGAGTGAAAAGAGATACCAACGGAGGTTCGTGGCCACCGCTAACAGAAATCGGTTTACCTGGATGTCCGCTTCCCTATTTGTAACATATGTATCCGTGGCTTGTTTATGATTTTATCGTTTCTCCTAGTAGGCTAGTATCTACTTTTAGCTATAGAGGATCTTACGTTTTAGTAGTTGTGTAGCTATGTAGATAATCATATGTATAACTGGTGGGCTAGACCTTTCGTTTAAGCTTTTGCTTCAATGTATTGCTGACTTGGGCGGGGGAAGTGGAACTTCGAAATGTATATACTCATTCTCTACTTTGTTTTCACCTTCAAGGGTCACTATCTATGGCGGTGCGCAAGTGTCGAATCAAGGCCCGTCTGGTTCCATGCATCGCAGGCAATCTACGCATGAAGATTTTCAGCATCCAAAGGGGACCCAGTTGCATTTATCATAACAGCAGCAAGACTTCTCAAGTAGCTACAAAAATAAACAAAGATAATGAATAAATCGCTCTAAATTCACAAGCAACCGGCTCCCATTGCTAAGCTAAAGAAAGAAAAAACAGAAACAAACTTATTTTCTGCAACAAGGTAAAACTAAAAGAGTTTACTTCTTAAAGCTTCTTATCAATGGTGGACTGTCCAAGGTATACAGTGACTATGACAATAGACCTTAAACTGGACCCCAGCAAATCCCAAGAATAGAATCGTTGCATGCTATTCTAAGCCTGACAGCAATGCTTAACCCTCAAGTTAAAAGGAACAAAGATTGTTCCCTTCACCTCAACTGTTCCAGTAAAAAAGAAAAAGGCTTGGTCTGGTCCAGCGAAGTTTCAAAAACACCCCCACTCGTCTTGTCACGCCAGGAAAAGTTTGGTCCCTCTCGTGAAAATCTCGACATCAGTAGGGGTTTTGCTTTTGCCAAGCTTTCTTTCACTTCAGGATAAAAAGTTGAACATAACTCCTGTTCCATTCCTACTATCTATCTTGCTTAAAAAGTCTAAACTTGTAATTTGTACCTCATCCTTTCACTGAAAAGTTAATTAAATATTTACTGCCTTTTTTTTTGTCAAAGAAGAAAAAACCGCTTTTACATTCCTAATTGCGGGGATAAGACCCCAACCATATCCTCGAGGATATAGAAGTTATAACCCAAAAGTGGATACTGAGAACAACTAATTCCGATATCAAAATACCTGACAATATGGGCTAATCAATCTGCACATCTATTACCTTCCCTGAATATGTGGCGAAATTTTACCTCCCACGATCTTGCCAGGAGCTCGTGAATGGCCATTCCCAATGAACTACTTCCCAAGTTCAAAATTCTGGACCTGATAAAATGTTGATTACCTCCAGCGCATCCACTTCAAGCTCAATTCTTTTATAACCCAATTCTGACGCCAGAGTTAAGCCAGAGATAGTACTAATTATATTTTAACATTATTAAAATAATATCCATTGCTCTATTGAAGTGGTAATAAAGATAACGTTAAGAACCGATTTAAGCCTATCATCAAACCCTAAAGCGAAAATTATACTTTTAATAAGTATTTAAAGAAATCATTTTTAAGATCATATCATTTTATGACATAGGTTCAATTTATCACTCATGTACTAAAAATTGCTAAAATTTTAACTCAATTACGATTTACGGTGTTTTCAATATTATTTTATTTGATATAAGTGATGCATACTATTATGTACTACATAGTAATGATTAAAAAACTCAACTAGTTCAACTGGTTTAATCATAAAAATTTTGAGCTGTTTAATTTTTTTGTCCAGTTTTTAGCTTTCTAATTCGATATATTTTAATAACTCTTGATGTTAAAAATTTGACCAATTTATTAATTAAAAATTCTTATAAATTAAAATAAATCAATTGATTTTCATTTATCAATTTTCTTTTTTAACTAAATTTCAAATTTGTCGATGAATAAGGACAATATCTTTTAATCATATTTCAAATTCTCTAATTTTATTCAACCTTTAGTTAATTTTATGACTGTTTAATACTTTTTAAACTTTATATCTTTTCTCTTACCCGTTTAGTTTTTAAGCCATCACTAAATGGTACTTTTTCTTTGCTCAAGAGTAAGCTATGCCATACTTGAATGACCCATATTTAACCTACTTGTTTTGTCCCTTTCTCTTGAACCCATTAGTCATTATTGTCACCTTACAGTATTAAAGTGGGATTGGGACCACTTTGTTGTTAGGAGTAGGAAGAGGAGATGGATTTGGAGACGAATAAAAACTGGACACCTCCCTCACCAGCATGCTGCTTCTGCTAACCAGTAACCACTCAAAAGGGTACTTGATTCCATTATTCATCGGTTACCAGATGCTCATGTACAAGCTGGCATGGAGACCATTTCTATATCTTTCTCTCAGCAGCTTTTGTCTTCTTCACCAAAATTTAGGAAATGGGAAAGAAGTCACATTTAAAGTTGTCACACAAGAAAGGAAACACATGCATTCACGCTTACTATGTTGATAATCCTTCGATATGCCCTCTAGATCTATGCAGAGGGCATTTTTGGTTCTATTTCTTTTTTTTTTCATAATTTGATATTATTATTATCCGAATAAAAATATGATTTAATTATTAACTACTAATAAAAATATTATTACTAATATAATTTAATTATTTAATAAATCAAAATAGAAGAATTGCAAAAAAATAGAAGTGAATCAAATGACTCGTAGATCTCAAAATAAAAGTGAACTTTGAATTAAAAATCAATTAAAATGTTTTTCTGATAAGATTTTAATTATATAAAAATTAGAAAACAACTAGATTCGATATTTGTTAGTATTTTTAACGTGTTGGATTTAATCTTTAGAATTTAAATTTAACTTTATGTAAATTCTTCTTGTAATTCTCTCAAATGAAATATAACAAAATTTCATTACTTTATTACTAATGGATAGTTGTAAGTAAAAACTTGTCTGGCTGAGGGACTAAAACTTGGACCGAAAATTAAATCGATAAGATAAAAAATTTATAGTTTAAAAGGTTTAACGGGTATTAAATCGTCATAAAACTTATTAAAGATTGAATAAAATCGAAGAATTTGAAATATGATTGAAAGAGAATGGCCTCAATTTAAAGCTTAATTAAAAAAATACTGTTAAATAAAATTAATTGTTTTTATTTAGTTTATAAAAATTAACCGATTAATTAATAAACTAATCAGTTTTTAATAGCAAAGATAATAAAAATAAGCTAAATAAAAAATTATTTAAGCTTTTTACGATCAAACTGACTCAGACAATTGGGTTTTTTAATTATAGCTATTTTCTTTCATTAAGTGCTATTCAGTTTCAGAATCTTAGGTAGGCTTAATAATGGATTGGATCGGTCAAGTTTCTCGCAACTAATCTCAAGTTTTTCCCTTAAAATGGACCCAAAGAATACATTGGGTTTGCCCACTAATCTATCATGCAGATCAGGCCCATATTTTCAACATTTATAACAGGCTAAGCTCTCAATATTACTTTGTTGGATTCAAAGGTCTTTCATCTGAAAACAAGCTAAAAGCTCTTATTCAAAGGCCAAGAATTGTTTGATTCCTCGGTCTTGCCCTTCCTCTCATCCTTGCCTTGGTTTAATTAGGGATATCCAACAATTGTTTGCTCGTATCTGGCAGTGCTCGTTATCGCATGTGTTTCGCAAAGGTAATCAATGTGCTGATTTTTTGGCTAGAATAGGGTCGTCGACTTCTCAACATCTGCTTATTTAGGATAATCCGATCCCAAGGATGCGGCTTCTCTTGCATAATGATCAGTGTTCAATTGCCTTTTTAAGGCATTAGCCGGGGGTCTTTTGTCTCCATCTCCTTTTCACAAAAAAAAAAGGCCAAGAAGAAGAAGAGCGTGTGTATCAGTGTAATATGTGTATAAAGATAGAATGTATTACAAGTAGCCTTATTATTTATATATAATGATAGAATTTAAAATTATTAATTTTAATTACATATTGAGTAAACTAACATATGTAAATAATGATTTGCAAATTATATATTTAAAGTGAACTATTTAGTTGATTAATTATTTAAAATTAAGTCACGAATTCAAAAAAAAAAATAAGGTGTCTGCTCTTTATAAAATCAAAAATATGAAACCTTTAAATTGGTAAGACATATAAAGGATAAGTTCTAAAAATAGGAATCGGGACCTCTCGGATAGATATCTCTAAAAGGCTATCTCCAACGAAGGTATCAAAGCACCAAATTTGCTATTCTGGTACAATGAATTCACTCCAAGCGTGACACCAAATTTCAATACCAAAATGATATAATAAATAGCAATACACTAAATTTGGTATATTACTATATTACTATTCATATGCCAAAAGTTGTAAAAAGATAACTTTGATCATTTTCTTTTTAACATATTTCTTTTATTTCTTTCTCACAATTTGTTTTATTTACATAATTTACTAAGTAATTAAATTTAAAATATATATTACTTTACACAAAATATATCATTACAAAGATCTCATTGAGATATTTAAAATGACATCAATATTGAATATAATATTAATTTTATTTTTAATATTTATTTTTAATTATTATTTATAAGTGTTATAAATTCATTAATAAAATATGTTAAGAATAAAAAGTAAATTTGAAATAGAAGACGCACAAATTTAAACCACAACATTGATTTAAAAAATTAAAATTCAACGAAAATATTTGAAATTACAACCAGACTAAAATAAATTGCAATTACAATCAGACTCGAGAGTACGATCAAACTAAAATTACAACAATCAAATTGAAAGTACAACTAAAGCACTTGAGAATATTAATTTGACATAAATAATTAATAATTTAGAAGGTCATCCCCATTTCTTCCAAAATCAAAATATTACACATTAGAGGTTAAATGTGTAATAAAAATATTATATTTGTGTATATTATTAATTTGTTGTTGCAATAATATTAATTATATTTGTTAGATAATATTAATTTAGTATAGAGTATATATTAATTAATTAAGAATAATGACTTTATTTTAATTTTATAAATAAATAAAATTTGGTGTAGAACAGTTCGAATAATACCAAATTTTGTGTAAAAAGATTCTTAAATTATTATTTTTATACCAAATTTGGCGTAAAATTTTAGTGGAATGATTAGAGACGGCTTAAGACAGGAGATTTCACAAAACAACCCAAAAATCATTTAAACTTGGCATTTGCGCCGGCCTGGTCCAACCAACTCGACTAATTTGAAGTCAATAGATTTAATCAACTACTAGAGTGATTTCTTCAGCTCGACCAACTATTGGTTTGTTGTTGAGAGTTTTTTCTGTCAAGGTTGCCAGTTTTGGAGGGTTTTAAATTGAACGAATTTCGGTCCAGACTCAATCAATTTTTGTCTAATTAGATTCGATCTTTTTAAATTTTAAATTATAAAGAGAATCGAATTGAGTTTAAGTCTAATCGAGATTAGTCTCGACTTGCTTGCGAGTTTTAGATTTTATTAAATTTTAGGTTTCTTGTCTCTATCTCAATTGGAGTTTAAACTACATTTGAAGCGGAACATAAACCCGAATTTGATCCGACCCGAATATAGTCCCTAAAACCATTCACGTCATATTAGCTTTTCCCTTCAATGAAAGACTGGGGCATTGTGGTTTTGGGTCAGCCAGAAAATTCCAAAGTGTAGGCTTAGGCTAGCATTATCTAGATAGTACCTATGACTTGCCACATTAAATATAGAGCTTCTTTGCATTACTAATGCTCCATTTCAAAGTTTATACTACTTCTTTAAAACCTCTATTAGGCGTCGATGATGTCGTTTTAATGCGTAAAGATTCAGTCAAGCCGCTTTTGGGTCAAAGATTCTTTCAGATCCCATAACGTGGGGACTTCTTTTCCTCGTCACCAATGCGCGTTGTTGGCCACCTTTTGTTGAAACCAAAATCAAGTTTTTTCTTCCAATCCGGGAAATTGTACTTATACTAAATTTTTTATAAAAAGAATCAAGTAAATCACAATAGTATTAATATAATTTTTTGTTATGATCATAATTTATACGAGGTTACTTTAGAGCAACCGGTAAGATTACTCCGGCTCGAATTATGAAAACAGTCTTTTTGTAAAAATATAAAAGAAATTTTGTGAATAATTAATATCCCTCTCCATATCCCAGAATTATGGATACCGTTTCGTACCGTACCAGATCAAAATTAGTGCGAAATGAAAGGTCAATTGTATTGAGTTTAAATACCAGTTAGCATCGGTCAAGTTTAGATAGTACCGGTCGGTATCAAAAATTTTAAGAAATAAAAGAACCTTTTGCAAAATTTTTAAAAAAATTTAAACTCTCTCTCCCCCACCCCCTCTTATTTTCAAAGTTCACCTCAACTTTTATAATTATTGCGAATTTTTTATTTTTGTTTTTAAAATAAATATAATTTTTTTATTAATAATAATTATAAATTAAATAAAACTTAAAAATAAATTAAATTTATTTTAATATTTTATATAAAATTTATTAATAAAGTATTAATAACATATTTTATTTTTAAAATAAAATATTTAAAATTATTATTTATAAACTAATATTTATGATATATATTTTAAATTTAATTATATTTATTAATAATTATTAAATTAATTTTATAAATTAAATTAAAATCTTGATTATTATTTATTATTATGATTTTTAGAGACAAGGTTAAAAATATACATTACAACTATAAAATATGACAATGGACTATTTTGTAATTTTTAAAAAAATTACCCGAGACGGTATTTAGTATTAATCAGTACTAGTACAGTACTGTATAGAATCCAATCTGGTACGACATTCGTAATATTGTCATACCCCGCAAAACGAGGAGTCTTGTGTATTAGAATTTGTTGACTATAATTTATATATGACTCATTTCATTTTATAATCAGCAAAGTGAATTTAAATTAATAAAATTTTGTTCGAAATTTGAGTTAGAGAGAATTGAAATTAGACTAATTTAAATTTTGTTTAATTAAAATAATATTATTTTAATACAATTATAATTATATTTAAATTAAATTAATTTGAATCAAAACAAATCATATCCATCTTTGAACAATAGGTGATCCTATGAATTTAGCCGATTATCATTCTTTCTTTTTTTTTTGGCTGATGGCGTGCGTAATCTGGTCAAAGAATGATTTTCTT
This sequence comes from Erythroxylum squamatum, assembly GCA_025629845.1. Lineage (NCBI taxonomy): Eukaryota > Viridiplantae > Streptophyta > Magnoliopsida > Malpighiales > Erythroxylaceae > Erythroxylum > Erythroxylum squamatum. The sequence continues at coordinate 2,418,469 of JAOTBA010000006.1, forward strand.
GGCAGTGACGCGACCCATGTGATCATACTACTGCATGAAAGCACCTTTCGGTTTTGTCTTCTTCTCTGCTTATATTGGCTTACAGGCAACTTGCTCTTTAGTCTTTCCATCTGAAAATGACATTTCCGGTGTTCTCGAAGAGATGATGTTCATTTTTTGAAAGGAAAAGCAAAAGAACGATCAATACGAAACGACTCAGAGATTTTGAGTCCCGGGTAATTCATTTTCTGCTTTAGAAAAGCTGCAGCAGCTTCATCACTTTCATTTACCAATATCTCGATCAAGACAAACTTGTCATGCTTCGAGTTCGTCTTTTACTCTTTTAGTCAATTAATGAACTTTTCCTTGATCTTGGCAGGTGGAGCATTGCACTCTCATTCTATAATTCAAAGTTTACTGCTGTATATTTGATATTTCTTCAGAAAAAAAAACGATGAAAAATATTGGTCAAAGATTTTAATCACTAATACAATATATACATTAATAATTAAAAAACTTAACTAATTCGACCGGTTTAATTGTAAAAACTTTGAATCATTTAATTTTTTCGGTTCAGTTTTTAAAATTTTGGTTCAATTTACTTTAATAATTCTTATTGTTAAAAACTGATAAATTTATTAATTATCGATCTATTTTTGTAATTAATAAATTTTTATAAACTAAAATAAATCAATTAGTTTTCATTTAACAATATTTTTTAATTAAACTTCACATTTAAAGATAATATTTTTCAAACGTATTTTAAATTATGTAATTTTATTGAATCTTTAACCAGTTTTATCACGGTTTAATACTGGTTGAAACTTTTAAACCTTAAACATTTTGTTTTACTGGTTTAACTTTTGATTTGCTTTTTTAAATATTGATATACATAGTAATATTATAATCATAATAAATTATAATAATGGATTTATCCGTGATTAAATATTACATAATTCTATTTATTAAAAATTTACGATAACAAGATAGATTTAAAAAAATAGATGCATATTTTGGAAGCAGCCTTGTTACTAGTTAAGAGTAAGATTTCGTACTACTCCTAAGAGATTTTGGGAGCTAACATAAGCTGTTTTTGTTTTTTTTTCTCTTACACAAACTGGATTTGTATGTTTACTGGTCCAAATCAAACAGCAATATAGTATTTAAGCTCTTTTCAAAAAAAAAAGTATTTAAGCTTTTATTAGTTGTCCACAGCTACTCGATCTTTATCCTTTCTTAATTCAAATAGACTTCAACTTGCGGTGGAAAGCTATAACAACTTGCAAACACATTAGGCAGCTCATGTCGGTGATCCACTAGTGTCTAGAGATGACAAAATTATCCGGTTCAAGTTAAATTTAATCGGACTTAGATTTAAATATTAAAATTTTAATTAAATACAAATTTTAGGGAGTTAATGTTTACTAAAAAATTCAAATTACACCACGCGATACTTTAAAAACGAACTGATTCGATCGATTTAACAGTAAAAATTTTAAACTTATCAATTTTTAATTTTTTTAATTTAATTTAGTTTAATAATTTTATTGTTAAAAATCGATCCGTTTATTTATTAACATGGTTTTATATGATTGATTAAACTCAAACTCGAATTATATCAGCTTTTAATATATGAATCCAAACGTTTTTAAATTAAGATTAATTTATTAATTTTGAGTCTAGTCAAATTAATTTATGTTAAATTTAAAGTGTTTAGATTATTCAAAAATAAAGTAAATTTATTACTACAATATTATTTATTTTAAAAAATTCAAAAATAGACTAAACATCATTTTCAAACTACTTTGCAAAAGGCATCATATCTTCTGTCCCAAATACTCTGTTATAATCTTATTTTTACCCTAAAACGACGTCGTTACATGTGTAAACAGAAATAAAATGACATCGTTTGGGGGGACAACATGGTTGGAGCAAAGAAATTGGGACAAAGGATCTAACCTATCCGCTATCACAAACTCCACCTTATTTAGAGATCAGATTCTCTATTCCAATTATTCTATTTCAACCTTGTTCTGCGCCCAATAAAACCTACAAAACAACCTCGTATTAGGAGCCGAATAAGGTTGGAACATAATAATAAAAACATAGACTTTAAATCTCATTATGCCACTTACGTAAAACCTACCAAACAATATCTTATTGAGCGAATAATAGGGTTGAAATAGAATAACAGGAACAAAAAATTTGATCCCTTATGTCACTTACATTGATAAATGATTTACATATCACTATTAAATAAATGGATAAAATAGTAAAAAACTATTTTCATATCAACATTAATTAAGACATTCCTACCTCCTTACACCATCAAAAGTCAAATCTTGATAGTTACTAATCTAACATCACTTTGAAAATGAACGGTTGTAGTTGAAAATCTATCGGTTCTGGTTCAGCCGGATTCTGTTGAGGCTGGATGTTGCAGCTTGGATCCATGATTCTGTGTGACTTCGGCTGTTGAATA
>JAOTBA010000006.1:2421994-2444138 GCA_025629845.1 Erythroxylum squamatum
CCCTTTGGGCTTGAAACTTACACAGACTCACTCTACCTTGTGCTGAATAATAGGTGGGTGGTAGGATTTGAACTCATAACCACATGGTTATAAAGGCTTTGATACCATGTTAAGTAACCGCTTCACCACAATAATTTAAGTTGTTGTGTGAGGCCAATTTAATTAGTTTTATATATTTACTAACAATATGACAAGTTTTAACAACCTAGTCTCGAGCAAGCATCAAATGATGTGATGGCCTAGGACATGGAAACGTAAGTAAATAGAAAATTCAAATTTAATATTAAATTTAATCCAACTTAAATCTAATTTTTAATTTTTTGATTCAATTTATTTAATAACTCTTGTTATTAAAAACTATCAGTTTATTAATTAATTAGTCAATTTTTATAAATTAATAAATTTTTATAAATAAAAATAAATCACTTAATTTTCATTTAATAATTTTTTTTCCAATTAAACTTTATATTCTTCGATTTATAAGGACAATCTTTTCGACCAAATTTCAAATTTTTTACTTTTTTTTAATCGTTAGTTAATTTTATGGCGGTCTAATAGTAGTTAAACTTTTTAAAATCTTAAACTTTTTGTCTTATATTTTTAATTTTCACTCCAATTTTTAAAACATTGATTATATGAGATTTCTGTTAATATAGTGATGGACTGAGACGACAGAAGTGAGGAGTGATACCCACAGAAACATTGTAAAATCTTGTATTAAAAAAGAGAAAAGAGGTTAATTTTTATATAAACTTATTTTAAAAATTAGTAAAAAAATTATATAATTTTTAAATTTAAATTTTTTTTATTAAACCAATATAAAATTTAAATTAAATATGAAAATAAACAAAGCAAAGGAGATTGGACTAATTCAAGAATAAAATGAAGGTATACGTATGACGGATTCCCACTAAGGAGACCCCTGAAATTGGGTCTTCACATTTGGATAGCAATCTATTTGTAGTATTTGACGACAGGAGGACTACCGATTAAATACCAAAACATGAGGATGAGATCCTCTGTACCGCCTATCCTGTGCCAACTCTGTGCCAAACTCTCCCATCCACTTATTTCACATTATCTCATTTATTTATTGTAAAATATGTGAATAGGGGGAGTTGGCACAGGGTAAGCAATACAGACGATCTCAAGCCCAAAACATGGGGTTAAGATTATCGTTATGGGTATTCTTATTCTGTGCCTAATGGTGTTTTAAAAATCGGACCGAACCGGTTAGTCGGACCGGAAAATCGGTAAATTGGAATATGAAATTGTCCGGTTTAGCCCGTATTTTTTGTGAGTGATTGACCCGTTCATTTTGCGGTCGAACCGGTAAAAACCGTTGAACTGGTAAAAGAAAGAACCAGCCTGTCTATTTAAAATGCCTTGATTTTGATTATTTCAACTTTAATGAATATTATGATCAGTAATCTTTTTTTAATCTTTTTGATGAAATATGACTAGCGAGCTTTGTTATCTTATTTTGTGTTATGTTTGGCGAACTTTTTAAAAAAATTGTATATTTTAAAGTTTAAAAGTTTAAGTTTACAATTAGATAAATAAATGATTAAATAATATGTTTAAAAATTATCTTATATATATAATATATATAATAAAAATTTATATATTTATTAATCACCGGTTCAATCACAGTTGAATTCCGGTTGAACCATTAACCTTTGAATCAGTCGCTTCTCCGATTTAATCATCGGTCCGATTTTTAAAACATTAATGCCTATCTTATTTTATGAACATCCGTCTATCCCAATAAGGTAATCTGTTCCCAAAACATGGGACGTTGTCCGAAAGTTGGTTGTGATGACTCAAAAGCAAATTCCACCAATTGGGTAGGCTTGAATTGGCTAGAGTGTCATGTAGCATGGCAATGGGAAAATGGAAGTTGAAGATTTCCTACTCACAAACTTATTTGAAAGAATCATGATTTTCTATTAGAATATGAGGATTTAGTTTGATTCCAAGAAACGAGGATTTATTTTATTCTTGGATAAAAGATATAGAGTGATTTAATTAATTTTTTAATTTATCTTTAGAATTCTTATATTTTTTAATTTTATAAAAAAATCTTATCTCGTATAATTTAATTAAAAAATAACAATAAAATATAAATAATATGAAAATATAATTGTGTTGAGTCTTCACCTTAGGTACATTGAAAACTAAAATATCTACAAATCGTATCCTCAATTACAAGGTGCGTCTCGTGCTCAAGTAAGTCTTTATCATTTAGGATAGAATCATAGGATCAGTTCTGGTTCTTTCATTCTGATACTACATTCCAAGATAAGAGTCACACGTGTGCCGTGTTTCTCATTTTCTTGTGTACTTTGAAAGTTTTAGCACCTCACTCCAACGGGTTGCTTCCATTCTCATTTTCGAATGTTAGAAAGTTTAGTTGAAAAAAAGGGGAAGAAGAAAGAGAAGTTTTGTGTTCAAAATTCAAATAAGATTTTTCTATTTGGAAAACCAATAAGGCATGAGTTTGAAGGTTTAAGTTTTAAAAATTTTATAACTGTTATAAAAAAACTAGTTAAAGATTAAATAAAATTTAAAATATGATTAAATAAATTGTCCTTATCAATTAAAAAATTTAAAGTATAAATTAAAAATGAGATTGCTAAATAGAAATTAATTGATTTATTTTAGTTTAAAATAATTTATTAATTAATAAATTAATTATTTTTAACAATAAGAGTTGTTAAAAAATCGAACTAAAAAGTAAAAAACTGAATTAAAAAATTAAAAATTTTAAAATTTTTACAGTTAAATTATTTAAACTAATTAAATTTTTTAATCATTAAAACGTCACAAATGCACCCATCAATATCTGAAATTTTTTCAGATGAAGGGATTTAAAATAAATATTTTGGAGTAGGGTTAATTCGTAATTTAAAAAGTCAACATATTCAATAAACAAGGCTCTCTATTTTGCAAAAAATTAGGAAGAATCATAATGTATCCTTTATTTTTTATAAAGTAATTTTTTTCTGTGACTTGAGCCTATGAACTTACAGTAACAAAGAAATAAAATTATCACCAAAGCTAAAATTTATCTTTTTTGGTGCACCCAAGTTATCTATCGACGGAATTAGTGACTAATCCCTTCGCTGCGGGAACATCTCCAACATGGGAGGGCTACAGTTGGCCCAGGAGCGTGCTACATTCCCGAGGGTAGAGTTCAAACCCCCAACTACTTGGTTAAGTGACGAAGGCATGTACTACCTACTCCAACCAACTGGGTTAAAGCTAAAATTTATCACCAAAGCTAATTTTAGACAAAACTCTGATCCCTTGCAATTTAATTAATAAAATGCGTAATTAAACTATCTGCGTTCGTGAATCATGGGAGGTGATGCCGTAAACCTTCTTAACAAGCTTTTGCTTGCTTGCTAGAAATTTGGCAACAACGTTAAAGACAATGTTACCGTCTAAAAATGAGCTCTGTTTTAGTGACAAGTGAAGTGAATCAGATATTCAAACTTCCCTAGTTCAGATGTTCAGTTCAGTTTTATGGTGTCTTATTCTGTTCCATAAATCTTATCTATTTATTTATGTAAATTTCATGTGGTCCCGTATAAATAAACGTAGGATCCACATAAATAAATGGCTAAAATTTATGAGACAAAATAAGACACTCTAAAACTAAACAGAGGATCTTATCCTCCCTTTATGCCGATCTAATAAGGTTAAATCTTGAATGATTAAGATTTGTTTCTGTACGGTTTTATATTTATATTAATTTTTTTGTTTAATTTAGTTTATAATTTTTGTTTTTAGTTTTTTTACATTTTTTGTAATTTATATAAAATTATAAAAATTGGTCTTTATTTTTATTTTAACTTTTGTTATAATTTAATTTATTGTTAAAAATATATTATCTAATTATTTAATATTATTACTTTATAATTATCATTAAAATTCTAAAATTTTGTTTTAAAATAAAATATTTTTAAATTATATAATTATTTAATAAATATGTGTTAAATTTAAAATATCTCTAGAATACATATATTTCAAAATTTTAAGATAATTGTTTATGAAGTAATTTTTGAAATATTAAATTTAATTTTAAATAATATTAATTGTAATAATTTAAAAGGTATCTATTAAAAATAAATAAAAATTTTAATTGCGCTTTATCTTGACAATGAATACAAAATGTTAAATGGCAATATACAAATAAAACATTTTTATTCAAAATTAAGAGTTCCACAAAACTTCTCGTTTCATGAGAGTTAAGAAAGAGTCATCAATTATATACAACTTTTTCTTTGTATTCAAAATTACCAGTATCATATTAATATTTGGTACTTAATTTTAGTACACTTCTTTAATATTTAATTTTAAACATTAAATAATTATTTAATTTTAATATAATTAAATTTTTATAGTTTCTACACATTTATATTGATAACTTGTTATTGGACAACATATCATGCATCGATTTAGCTCCTCGCAACAATAAATTAAAGAAATATTAATTTTATTAAAAAACATTTTAATTGATGTATTATTTATTAATACAAAATAATGGTTTTCTAAATTCTAATTTTGATGAAAACAATAATACATTAGTGAGGAATATGAGAGTTGAAAATAGATTTTTGAAAGTATTTTCTTTTATACTTATTTTAAATCCTAATTTAAACTACACCTATCATAGGTATCCTTAGGAATATTTATAGGAAAAGTCCATTGAGGAAGACGAAGATCCCAATCTTCTATTTATAATTTCTTAATCTTTAAAAAATGAAAACTAAAACGTCTTCAAATTCTCCTCAATCTCGGACACTATAAATGCCTACAAGCCTCCCAAAGTAGACTCTATCAAACAATGGCGCTTCGTAAATTGTTTACGAAGCGTTACAGTTGCAGAGCTGCGTCACCGGCGGTATCTCTCGAGCATTCACCCATTTCCTCCTCTTCTCGCTTGGTTCAAGCCCTTGGACCGCCGAATGAGGACAAAACGAAATTGCACAGAGAGTACCTCACTTCGCCGGAATCCGTCGAGAAAGGTTTCTTCCGGCGGTTCCTCCACCGTAGAGCAGTCAACCAGTTTCCGGTGTTTGTCTCTGTTCCGGTCGGCGAGGAGCTGAGGGAGAGGCTCAGAAGCATCAACGATGCTCGTGACCAGCTCCACCACGACGGACTCGCTGAGCCGGCTCCGGGAAATTTCGCCGGAATTTCCATCGAGGAGGCGAGGAAGCTTCTGAGAGTTTCTCAGGTGGAGAAGTTGAAAGCGAAATTGAGACAGATCCCAACGAACTCTATTTCTTATTCGGAATTCGTTAACATCTGCTCCGAAGAGTGTGGGAATCATCGCGATCAAGGTGTTGAGTTGGCGAAGACATTGGATCAATCCGGAAACATCATCGTTTTGGGCAACGCCGTGTTTCTCAGACCAGAGCAGGTATTTTCTGATGATGTCACCCTGCCCTGATACGAAGAATAGTTATTATAAATTACGAATTGCCATAACTGAATAAGCCGTAAATCGGTTATACATAACTGAAAAAACCGCAATTGCATTTGAGAGGACAGCGTAATCTTAGTTTCAAATATGTTCAGGTGGCCAAGACAATGGAGAGCTTATTATCGAAATCGCTAGTGGGACATGACGATCCAAGAAAAGAAGAACTTGAGCATACGGAGAATCAAAAGGCCATGATCGATCAGAAAGCGAGAAGGCTAGTTCGTGGGGAGCTATATTGTGGGTTAGGTTTTTTCTTGCTCCAAACACTTGGGTTCATGAGACTTACGTTCTGGGAACTCAGCTGGGACGTTATGGAGCCTATATGCTTCTTTGTCACGTCTCTCCATTTCGCACTAGCCTATGCTTTCTTTCTCAGGACATCCACCGAACCATCTTTTGAAGGCTACTTCCAAAGACGATTCAAGGCCAGGCAACAGAAACTAATGGAGATTCACAGTTTCGATATGCGGAAGTATAACGAGCTCAGGAAATTGTTCCGTCCCAGTTCTGAAAATGGCTTTTGTCCAGATTTTGGACAGTATAAACTCTGTTATAATGAGGAGGGGAAGAGTAGTACGAAACCATTCGTGCAAGGTTGTTGATACTAAGCCCATTAGATTTCTAGTAATAAAGCAATGAACGGTTAGTGGTTTTGTTGGAGTTGCCTAATTGAAGGTCATGTAAATATGTAGGCTTTGTGAACAGAACTTGAGCCACAAATGACGGTGCTTGTACGGGGGGAAAGTGGGCTATTTAAAGGCTTAGCCCAAGAAGTGACACTCAGCCCATAAGAACTGGTTGTGAAAATCAAGCTAGGCTAATGTGATATATGTGCAAATTGACTGATGCCATAGACACATAGCGCAACAAATGTTCCAACAACAGCTTGCTATTGAAGAATACTCCCAAATCAACCTCTTTGGTGGTTTTGCATAACCCTTTTACTGGAGCTCGGTCAGGAAGGGAAAGCTGTAACAATTCTTCTTTTCCAGTTTCTTTCTCTGTCCCAAGAAAATGATGTTTCAACCTAAACTCATGTCCCATTTCATTGGAATAAATGAGGAAACAGTAGTTGTTTCGATCCCATCCTTCCTAGTTCCTACACGTCCACAACTAACCTGACCAAACCAAGTTTGAGGAATCCGTAATTCTTGTTGCCATATATGATCATATCACTTTCTTTCATCACTACAAGTTAACTTCGATGTCGTTCAACCAGACATCGATAACGAACTGGAGTCTAATTATCCATATTTTAGATATAGTTCGTATGTAAGTGTAATCGAATCACGCTAGTGAAAGTCTGGTCGAGTGTCATAGCCAAAGGCACAACACGTCATGTCATGCATGTTCATTCTTTTTTGTATACTAATTAACCATTAATCTGTAGCTCTGATTATACATTTTGAAACTCTAACTTAATATGTATATATCATACGATGTCTGAATTCTTACTACTCTTTTGTGAGACATCATTGTTATTATAATCTTAGTATCTGCAATGTCTTAGACTGAATATCATCAGCATCAAGAAAGGCTAGGTCTATTGTGTCTATGACTCAGTTACATAGTATATTTAGGGTTAATTACATTTAATTTTATAAAAATTTTGTGGTTTAAAATTTTTATTTTTATATTTCAGAAATTATCGTTTATTTTTTATAGTTTTTATACAAAATTTTATCATATTTTATTAAATTTATATCTATGTATAATTTTAAGGTTCATTTTGTGGCCCTCCAATGGGTACTTACCGAGATGGTCATAGAAATGTCAAACTTTGAATCGATTCAAGAGCTTTTTCTCTTTGTGCCCAACGTCGTGGTTATAGGAACATTAGCTGTACTGGCGAGGCTTCCCATTATCATTTTCATTAACCAAAAAGGGTTGACCAAACTCCAACAAAAGGTTTGGAAATTGGAATAGCTGATTCTGATCATATCGATTATAGAATTACTGTTCTTTAGGGTTGACCAAACTCCAACGCAAGGTTTGGAATCACTGATTCTGATCATATCGATTTTAGAATTACTGTTCTTTCTTCGGTTCCCAATGTATCAAATATCGTTTCGTTTCAATTGGTACCATACTGGCTGAAAAATGGAATGATATCATCATATTTGGTACCGGCCTCAGGTACCAATTGGTATTGGGTATTTTCGTCACCATGCCACCATCGTCTGCTCTCCTCTGTTGCCCATGCGTCCGTAACTGTCGGATTTGGGAATAATCCCCAGATCTAAACCTGACCTGACTCGATTTGGAATAATATCGATTGTGAATTTCTGTTTGGGTGTGTTTTCACTTTCAGTTAAATTTTTTCTGGTTAATTACATTTGTGTTGTGATTGTGAATGAGAAGTTGGAATAAAATTGTGAAGCATTTGTGATTTGCCGTTGGTTGAAGTTGGATAATGAATTATATTTGGAGTTGAATTGAATGAAAGGAGTATGGGTTTGATATTTGTGGTTCGGTTATTGATAATTGATGATTTGATTTATGTTAAATTTTTTGTCATTCACGACATGCATTAAAAGTTAGAAAGACTTTCAATTCAAGTTTCAACTTAACTTTATAATGCATGATTTAAAAGTTAGAAAGGCTTTTAAGTTTCAACTTAACTTAAAACTAACAAATGGAAAGTGTAAATTGGAAAGAATTCAAAGTAGATAATTAACTAACATAATCTTAAAATTTTTGAAATGGTATTTGGATATTAGGTAAATAATTAATTGACTATAATAATAATACGATTGTGGTCTTGTAGAAAAACCGAATAGAAACTTTTGTAATTGTAATTATTCTATATCTCTAAGTTGTCTTTAATTTTTATCCCAAAATTAGTCAATCTCCTTAAGAATTGTATTCTCTTGCATATCAACCTGTATTTATCCTAAAGTTAGTCCATCTTATAGTCTTTGCATATCCAAAATCTAATTTTCTTATTATTCCATTTTTATCTCATTTATAGTATTTTGGCATTAACTCTTCGAATAAGTGTGAAAGTTTGTCAGTTCATCTTAATGAAAAAAATTACTCAACTTGTGCATTCTATTTCAAGATATTTATTAAAGGCAAGGATTTATGAAGACATGTTAATGACAATAATCATATTCTTGAAAAAACAAGAATAAAGATGAAAATAAAGTTAAGGATGTTTAAGTCATGACTTGAATTTTTGGATTCGTTGAGCCATTATCTTAAATCTTTGAACAATACTTCAATTTTAAATTTAGCATGAATTTACTACTCTACAATAGGAAAGTCTATTTATTTCTGAATTTTACTCTAATTTCATGAATCTTTACTTCTTTAGGCTTAATATAAAGAGTTAAAGACATTATTTATGTTGTATTGCCTCATGAAGGACTTAGCGTTAACACTGCTAATTTTGTTGATGAAACTACTAAAGGATTAATTTCTTATAAAACTAATGTCTTCATTTTTTGTTACAGCCATACAGATAAATGGAAGAAAGTTCAATTACTCCTGATCAAACTGCTTTAGGAAGATATAATGATCCAGCTTGGGCATTGCAGCATATTGTACCAGTAAGCTCTTCGTTTTTAGTTCATTCTCCTGATGCCTTTAATGTAAGGGCGTTGGAGTTACGTAATCTGAAAATTAAAGGGTGAGGGTGTCGAGAGAACAAAATGAAAAAAAAACTGAAACCAAAGCGTAAGGTCGTCAGGGCTGCATAATCTGATTTAAGTTATTTTTAAACAATGATGTTATTTTAGTTATGTGATTAAACAACGTCATTTTATTAATCTTCATTTGTTGTGTTAATTTTGCTGACGTAGCTTGCCACGTATTTCACAAACTTAACGAAACCATTAACGTCGGGCTATAATTAAAAAAAATGAAAGTTTGATAATTTTATTTCTACTTTTTAAAGTTTAGGTTAAAATTGAAAAAAACTAAAAATTTGGACATTTTATTGTTACTTTTTAAAGTTCTGGTTATAATTGAAAATTTAACGAAAGTTCGAGTTTTATTATAATTAACCCTTATATTTAATAGTTTTTCTTTATATCTTTACGTGTTTTTATAAATATTGAATAAGATTACAGAGCTTTTTTTTTAATCAAACACTAATCTTATTTCATGCTTTATTTGTTGTGTCATTATATTCAATAAAGGTGTTTTGAACATTATATTTATTAAATTAGCAAAAAAATTGAAAAAATTTAGCTACAAGTAACTTGTTACCAAACTGATCATACTAAGTCACAAATTTGAACATCGAATACGAGAAAACCAAATCAGGACGTAGAATTTGCTATGAAGGCATTGCAAGTTTAGGAAACCTATAGAACCACCAAGTAAGGCTGTTGGACACAACAGGATCATATGAACATACCCTAAATAAAGCATGCACTGGCGCGATGTTCGGATCAAGTAGCATCACTTTTTAGTGTCGTTCTTGTGTTGGACATTTTTGTCCCTCTCCTTAAATTACACAACTATTAATTGTATTTTCAGTTTTTAAATAATTTATCAGTTAAGTTACGTAATTCAATTCTAATAAACGTAATAAAGTGATCCAATAAATAATCTGATTTAATGGGTCAAAGTCCGGAAGGAGTAAAAAATATTAAAAATTCTCACATATGAGTGTCCCATATTAAAAAAGAGAGGAAAAACTAATATATAAATCTAATGGACTACTCTATTTATTGCTAATTAGTTTTAGGATATAACTTTACTTGAGCTTTTGTGTTATCTAACTTTCTTCCTTCTGTGGGCCGGTAAGCTCATTACAAATTTAACATGGTACAAAGCCAGCGAAGATATTGACCTACCATTTGCTCCAAAAGGGGGCCCATCATTTTAGTAACCGGAGAAGAATTTAAAGTCTGCATATAGTAAGTGGCCCAACAATATTATTTGCCCCAAAAGGGCTTATTTAACCTTAATCAAAAGTCCAACTCCGATGAGAATTGTTTAAAAAGAGACTAACATGTAAGAGGGAGTGTTAAAAAATACCCATATGTGAGTATCTCACATAAAAAAAGAAGAAGACTAATATATAAACCTAGAAAACTACTCTATTTCATCATCATCATCATCATCATCATCATCACACTCAGTCTAAAATTTCGTAGTGAAGCGGAGTCTGGGAAGGTCTGATAATAGGCAGCCTTACTCTTACAAAATAGAGAGGTTGTTTTCTGTAGACCCACATGCAGATATGTGACATGTAATAGAATGATGCAGGACACAGAAGCAATACGTGAAAATGTAAAAACTAGCATGCCGAAAATTTAAGTAAATAGTAATAATAATAATAATAATAATTTATGGTCTAACTTTCCTCCTACTGTAAATTTAACATAAAGCTAATGCATGACGGTGTGCAAACATTGTGTATATCATCAGGCCCGGCCTTGGGCAAGGGCAGGGCGGGCACCCGCCTAGGGCCCATCCTCATAAATAATAAAATACAACATATTTTTATCATCATAAAAAATAAAATGAAATAAAATAGGGTTTATTTTTAACTTCATAAAGAATAACAAAAAAAAAATCTATATTGTGCTCTCTTTTTGTTGCGAGGACTCAAAAATAGGTAAAAATAAAACCTTTGTTTTAGGCTTATAAAATACTAGGAACAGGCCTGTATACCATCATGTCATGTCGGGCCAACTTGAGCCTACGTGAATAGTTTCCGTCAGACATTGACACCAATGAAAGCGGTGATGATTTCAGGGCGTAGGTCACAAGCAAACATGAGGCTTCAAGTGAAATACCTCATGTGGCTCTGTGACCTACGGGAGCCCCACCTTCAGACTTTTTTGGTTACAGCGAAAGAGGAAGGTCGAAGTCTATCCACTGGTTGAGGACAGGATGTGTATCCAACCAACATCAGAAAAGAGTATCTATCAAAGTATATTAATGGACCAACCTCACCCTTAAGAAGCAACAGAATCATTGGTTTCTTTGAAAACTGCTGCGTAATTTTTGTTTTGGATTGGCACCTTTCATACTATATCTGTTGTTTAGTAATGAACTTTCAATGACCATATGCAACTCCACCATCACCTTCACTTAGTCTCTTCTTCCTTTTATCCTTGTCGATTTGAAGCTGATTTGAGATAAAGAGATGACGAAATTGAACTTTGCTTTGATATTTTGAGAATGACAACCATTTCTAGTAGCTCTGGTTGTCTTTATATAAGTTGGTTTCTCAATTACTATTAAATAAATATAGATTTATAAAAAAATTGACATCTTGTTTCCATTATGAATTAATCAAATTTTGAGTTGAATTTATATTGTTTTAAATTTAAATTTCAAATAAAAAAAGTTCAATAAGTTTTAAAAGCCAAACCATAAGTTAAACCGGTAAGATAAGAGGTTTAAGCTTTAAAATGTTCAACCGGTATTAGACTACTATAAATCTGGTAAAAATTGAATAAAATTAAAGAATTTAAAATATGATTGAAAAATATTGTCTTTATCTATCGAAGAATTTAAAGCTTGATCAAAAAAATTATTAAACAAAAATTAATCGATTTATTTTAGTTTATAAAAACTTATTAATCAATAAAAATTAATCGATTAATTAATAAATTAATCAGTTTTTAATAAAAAAATATTAAAGTAAATCAAACCGTAAAGTTAAAAATCGAATCAAAAAGTTAAACCATTCAGAATTTTTATGGTTAAATCAGTTAAGTTTTTTAATCATTAGTTCTAAATTTAAAATTCGAATATTCGAACAAATTTTGTGTTATTTTTATTTCATTAAAAAATAGACCGAATTTTGATCTAAACTCAAATTTAATTTAACTTATTAGATATTTTGATTTACTCAAATTTTTTAAAAAATAAATTTATTTTAAAAATAGATCAAAATTAAATTTAAATTTAAATTTGTTCTAGTAAAATTATTAAAAAAATAAATCACTCTAATTTTAAAAGGAAAACTCCAAACCTTTTCTTTTAGTTAATGCTTAAAATTTCCTTTTTTTGGCTATCATAATCAAACTAGTGGTTAACAAAAAGAAAATTAAAAAAAAAACATTACATCAGCATATCGCAGACATACTTTATCCATTTCTTGTCATAGGGAAAAAAATCCAATCCAAGGAAATGTCGGCACGCAGCAATTGTACGGTGTGATTGGACTTACAGTAACGAGTTTCCTGTGCGCATACGTGTCCACATGATTCACCCCATAAATAACGTAGCCTACAATTTTTCTTGATCAGCCATTATCAAGTACTGGTCAGCTAACCTAAAGAGTGGCTGAAGTTGTTAACCTAATGGCTAAGAAAACTAAATGCTATGTGATGTCAAAACCCAACTGCTGCATAATTTAACTGTTATCATAAAATGTTTTTAAAACTAAATTAAAATTTTAATTATTTAAAATTTAACAGTTTAATTTGTATTGAAATTTTTGAAATAAAATTATATAAGACTATCTTTGTTTATAAAAAAACATGAAATTTAATTAAAAAAGAATAACGTTAAACGAAAACTAATTAAATTATCCTAATTTATAAAAATAGATTAATTTATAAAAATGATTGATTAATTAATGAATTAATAAAATTTTAATAATAAGAGTTAATAAAATAAACAAAATAAAAAATTTGACCGATTCAAAATTTTAACTATTGAATTAGTAAATTTGATTTAATATTTCAATCATTAGTAATACATATTTTCTTAAATTATGATTAAAAATTGAATCAATTCAAGTAGTTTAACCGTAAAAAATTTTGAACTGACCAATTTTTTGATTTAGTTTTCAACTTTTGATTATATTTATTTTAATAACTTTTATTGTTAAAAATAATCAGCTTATTAATTAATTAATCGATTTTGTAACTAATAATAAACTAAGTGATTTTTTTAACGATCTTTCTTTCTAATTGGACTTTAAATTAATGACAATTTATTTCAATCTTATTTCAAAATTTTCATTTTTATTCAATATTTAAGTATTTTTATAACAGTTTAATACCGATTAAACTTTAAATTTTCTGTCTTATAATTTTAGTTTTTGGTGCAATTTTTAAAACAATGCATATGTCTTTTGTTGTGCCACTTGACCTTTAAATCTTTGGGTTAATATTTCTTTATTGTTGGACTATGTGGCTTTTAAAAGGTCCAAGTTGAAAGTGCTTTTCACGCATGAGCCTACTTTTTCAATCCACTGCTATCTTTTGTGACCTACCATTTCCTTAGAAAGCGACCAAATTTCAAAAGTTGCAGTAAAAAATATAACAAATTAAAAATTAAACCTATAAGATAAAAATATTAAAGTTTAAAGATTCATTATTATCATCAAACGTAAAAATTAAATAAATTGAAGAGTTTAAAATATAATTGAAAAATAAATCATCCTTACTTTTATAAAAATTTAAAATTTAATTGAAAAATGAGAGTTTATTTTTATGAAAAAGTTAGTTTATGAATTTTTTTAATTAATTAATTAATATTTTAATTTTTGATAATAACAATTATTAAGATAGAACCGACTTCAAAAATTGACTAACTTAAATTTTACGTTTGAGTTGATCAAACCGATTTAATTTCCTAATTATTAAATAAAATAATAAAAAAATCAATTTATGTTCAAACAATTATTATATTGTGTATACGGATGAAAAAATAATAGATGCTTTTTTTTATGTTTTCCACAAAGTATCTTAGGAGAGTTTCAATTATAGGAAGACACTTTTAAAACATCCATAGTCAGACTAATCTCCGCTCGATTTGAATAAGTCCCGTACGAGAGGTAAAATTCTAATCCTAAATTTTAACATAAACGCGGTTTGATCCCACGAGAAAGAAAAGAAAGTAACAGGGACGAAGTCATCTTTTGCTACCTCCAACTAAAACATAGCTAAGCAAAAGCATCAGCTTTCAGGCTATTAATTTAATAAATACAACTAAATCACTCGGATATATTTTGGGCAAGAAGATAAGGAATGACGCTTGCTTCATTTGGGGATATATGTTTCACAATTTTGTTCTTCCCGTAGTATTAGATAATTATTAATTATATTTTCAGTTTTTAATAATTTATTAGTTTAAGTTATGTAATTTAATCCAGATAAAGGTAATAAAATGACAAAAAAATCTTAATTAATGGGCCAAAGTTCGAGAAAAATAGATATCGATTAGTGTAGACCGAACCCATATCGAGCTTGTGATAAGAAAGTCTAATATAAAAGTTACATATAAAGGTTAAGGTCATAAAATTGGCTAAAGATTCTAGATCGTCATAAAATCGGCTAAATATTGAATAAAATAAAAAAAGTTGAAATATGATTGAAAGATAACGTGAAGAATTTAAAATGTAATTAAAAAAATTAATTAATTTATTATAGTTTATAAAAAGTTATTAATTTACAAAAATTGATTGGTTAATTAATAAACTGATCGATTTTTAAAATAAATCTAACTTAAATTTTGAAAACTGAACTGTAAGGCTGAATGATTCAATATTTTTACTGTTAAATCAGTTGAATCGATTGAATTTTTTAATCATCGAATAATTAAGGATATTTTTATTTTATTTTTTTATTCCTTGTGTAATTGCTTCTCTTTTAAAATGCATTGCGAAATATATAAATCATCATTCCTTTGCCAAGTTATTTTATGGGATGTTTGACGAGATCTTCAAGGACCAAAGCACGTGGAGAAGCAGTGTAGCATTTGTGTCGTATTTAAGTATCCTTCCTCAATACAGACAAAAATAAGTAATTATGCATTTGAAATTTTAGTTCAATAAATAATTATGCACATTAGTATTAATTAATCTGATCAGAACAAGTATTATAAATGCACGAGTGTATCAGAAAAAATATTAATATTGATTTTCAACTCTCAAGTTTCCAAATATTTTGTTACAAATCCGTCAACTACTCCTTTAGCGGAAAAGGACGGGTATATTTATTATCAATATTTTAAAAATCGGACTGAAAGTTTGATCATTAAAATAAGAGGTTCAAAGTTTAAGAGGTTCAATCAGTTTTAGACTGTCATAAAATTAAAGAATTTGAAATATGATTGAAAGAGATCGTCTTTATTCTTCGAAGAATTTAAAGTTTAATTAAAAAAATTATTAAAAAAATAATTGATCTATTTTAGTTTATAAAAAATTATTAATTTATGAAAATTAAACTATTAATAAATAAACTGACTTGTTTTTAATAACAAGAGTTACTAAAATAAATTGAACCGAAAATTTAAAATTGAACTCAAAAATTGAACAATTCAAAATTATACGATTTTTAGTCATCACGTATTACAATGAATAAGCTACGTGGTAAAGGAAACAACTTTTCCGGTAGATAGGGGTAAGTAAAATATGTTATTTAACTTTTAACTTATCGAATCACCTAATTAAATAACATAAGTTAATTTGAAGAATCAATCATAATATGCAATTGGCAAATTAGAGTATATTCTTGAGATTTAACTTGACATATATTTAAAGTAAAATTGTATATAATTACACATATTGATTAAAATTAAATAATTTAAAATATAATTAAAAGAGATTATCTTTATTGTATGAATAAATTGAATTTTAATTGAAAAAATATTAAATGAAAATTAATTTATTATTTTAGTTTATAAAAAATAACTAATTAATTAATAAACTGATCAATTTTTAACAACAAATATTACAGAAAGTTAAAAATCGAACCGAAAAGTTGAAAAGTTCCTAAACCGATCGAGTTTTTTAATTTAATCATATTTCATGACAATTACTCCCAACAATATTAAAGCAGCAGTTCCCACAGTCTGTGGAGAAGAGTGAAGTTGCAAAACAATGGAAGATTTGATTGGTAGGAGTCTGAGACAGGTGCTATCTAACCATCTAAGACTGATGAATGTTAGAATATTAACATCCTTAACTGTATTAAGGTTAGATGAGCTGTGCCGTAACTAATATTGGTGCGGTGGGTAATTGAAAGACAGTGATCGCAGGTTAGAGAGAGTAAGACAGACTTGTGAAAGAGGAATGGAATGTCATAATTAGGAAGAAAAATGAACGAACCTTGTGTTACAGGTAAGCTAAAATACCAAACCTGACGATTGTGTTAAACCCATTACCGATAATAAGGAATCTACTCGTTCTTAGCTATTTTTCTTGTTCATGGATTTCACTTTTCTTCGACTAGGAATTGTTCCAAACCCTTGCTACAATTCACGCAAGAGAATATAATTATTTCATATTTACGTGTTCAATTTTAATTAGGTATTTAAAAATATTTTAATTTTTTAATGCAGTGCTGAATAAAAAAATCAATTTAATAATTACTATTTCAATAGTTATACAAATTAATTCAAAATATTATTTTTGTTGATGTGATTAATAGATATGTTCGTTATATCCGATAATTACTAAATTAAAAATTGAAAATTTTTGATAGTAAACAAAAAATTAAATACTATTTAATTTGTTATTCTTTAAAGTTACTGACGGAAGCAATGCTTAAATGTGATTAAATTTATGTTAATCATTTGACTTAAATAAAAATTTATCAAATTGGAATTTAAATCGACCGAATTAAATATTTAAAATTGAAATTAAACTCTACTAAACTAAATTTAATATGTTAATTTTAGATTAAATCATAATTTTTTACCATACCTAATCAAGATTGAAGCACGGAAATGAATAATGTTCTGTATTGATCAAAAAAAACGAAACAATATTCGTTCTTTCGATACCAGCCATTAATACCGATCGGTATCATTATTCCGATAATGTCGGAGGGTGACTAATCAACTTGGCTTATATATATATATAATTTTTTTTGGTCTCAGTAGGTCCAATGTAACAAAATAATGATGTAGTTGTGTAGGACCAATTAACTTAAAGATAATGTAAAGCCTGACACCGATGCCACTTGTTGGGCTCATTTAACTTTTAAGCTAGAAGTGTGAAAAGTTTGAACAATATTATTCTTTTATGACATAATGAAAATTATTTCGAAATCCCCACCCATCTAATATTAATTATTATGCAAGTTGATTGGAAATTAGTTTTAAATTTATAATTGTTGAATATATATATATAAACAATTCTAGTAGTTATTTATAAAGTTGAACATTTGTTTAGTTTTTATTATAGATTTGATTCTAATTTCTCTATTTTTTAAAATAGAATGAAAATGAATAATTTAATTAATGAAATAATTAGATTATTAATTATAATTAATGAATATTTTATTATTTCATTTAGATTCGGCTTTATCTAATTTTTTCTGGTTCACCCCAGCATTTCCTACTTGTCCGAATGTTGTTGAACAGTTTTTAAATATTAAATGAACCTCTCCAGGATTGTCCCATTCTTATAAAACCTATCACTAAAAAATACTTAGAGGATAAGACTAAGCGGAGCGGAAAGGGTTTTTCATAAATATATATATTCTAACTTAAAAGCAAATCTTATTTTCAATTGACGAAAAAATGTAATACACTTAACAATAGAAAATATATTTTATTATGACCATTTTTGGGAAATGTTGTTATAAATAATAGTTAAAAATTCAATTGTTTTGATTGGTTTAACCGTAAAAATCTTGATTTGTTTAATTTTTTATTCAATTTAATAACTCTTATTGTTAAAAATCAATCAATTTATTAATTAATTTGTTGATTTTTGTAAATTAATAAATTCTTGTAAACAGAAATAAATCAATTAGTTTTTAATTAACAATCTAATTTTTTAATTAAATTTCTAATTTTAAGGACAATCTATTTTAATTATATATAATCTATTTTAATTATATATTAAATTCTTTAAAATTTTATTCATGCTTAATTGATTTTGTGAAGGTGATTGAATCTATTCGGTTCGATTTAGTGTAAAATTCATTAATAAACTAATAATTTTATATAACATTTTTAAACCAAAATAAATAAACTAATTTTTATTTAATAATATTTTTTAACAAATTTTCAATCAATTTTTAAATTCTTAATTAATTTTGTAATAATCTAAAACTAATTAAATCTTCTAAATCTTAGAATACTTACGTTACTAGTTTAATTTTCCGTACGGGTTTGAAAAAAATAGAAAACCTAAAGATGACGCGGACTTAGCATCGGTATCAAACTATTTATTGTATTAAAACGTTGTAATTTAAAATAATAAAAGACAATTATATTATCAGGTCTCCACCCACCCACCCCCACCAATCTTTCTTTCTTTTATCTCTCTTTCTACAAATTTTCAGGTTGGGTTTGTGTTGTGTTCACTGTCTGTCACTTGTTTGTTGTTTCTCTTCATTACAAACCCAACGTAATCCTTGGATTCGAAGTGAGTACATGTTCGATGTTACATTAAAGACCACCTCGTTTTCGAGTGAAGTTTGTTGTACTAACCCATTAATCAATTCTGCGAGGCCGGAGACTGGTGCTAAGTTTTACTTGTTCTCTGTCCCAATTTGGGTCTTCTTCAGAAAAGCAAGAAGCTTTAGAGAGAAAACCCAATTTGTGGTACTGCAAATTAAAGGGGTTTCCTGTTTTCTTTTTTTGGATTATAGCATTTGAAATGCGGAAGAGCCAGCGATTTTTCTTGTTGTTGAAGCAGATCGGGAAATCGCCGGCGGTTTGATGGAATCGAAGCTGTTTAGTTCGGGGTTGCTGGCATTTCATGGAGGGGTTAACTCGGTGTAGCACATGTACTGTGCATAAATTAGATGCTAAGCTCAGATTTGCAGTCGTTGTCTTCCAGGTAAGTTCTTTATCTTTCCCTCCTTCTCTTTTATTGGGTTTGATTTCCTGTTTTTTCTTGCGTTCTTAAAAATGTGAGATTTAGGGTTTAAGTTGAGTTATGAATGAAGAAATGTCCGCCTTCGTTTGGTTGTGGACAACCTGAGTGAAATGGAAGGAAATTTGAGATTTATTTGCTCAAGTGTATGGTCAAGAGATTTGTGAGTCTTATACGTAGATATGGGATTGGGGTTCGTTTGCGGCAATGAAGTTATGAAAATTATATGTGTAACATTACCACTGTTGCTTATTCCATTTTGTACTTTCTTTTTCTGTTTGTTGGGAGATTTGGGTTTAAAGATCTCCCTTTGCGAGTCACTTTTTCCTTCCTTCCTTTCCCAAAAATTTCCCTTTTATATCAATGATTACTTCTCTTCAACTGTTGACGGTATTGAGGAAAGGAGTTCTTTTTGTCAAATTTGGGGCTGCCTGATTTAAGTTGGCTGGATTTTATCTCTTTGCTTTGGTTTTTAGTTGACGACTCAATTCAGCTTTACCGAGTTTGAAATTTTACCTTTGTTCTGGTGCTAGTTAATCTGTGTTTGGTATGTATAGATTTGTTGCTTTTCTTCAAGTTTTTGATAGCATATTTTGTCTTTGCCCTGAATATGAGGTTTTGAAAAGTTTTAACTTTTTTTTTTTCTGCAGTTTCGTGTTCTTTTTCCTTTCCTATTAACATGTTCTTATTTTAACAGATTGCACTGATATTACTATCTGTTGAAGATTCTTATGCGAAAACCCAAGAGCAACAATTGCAATGGCAAGGTGCACAAAAGGAAACTGGAGGTGTTGCGTCTCATTCATGTATTCACGACCAGATAATTAAACAAAGGCGGCGACCCAGTCATGTAGTATTTTCTGTTACCCCGCAGGTTTATGATCAGCCTGAAAATTTTAAACCCCTTCATGGAAAAGGGAGGGCATTGCTTGGTATATCATCTTTGTCAGTCCAGCAAATCGAAGCAAAGCAACCAATTAGGATTTTTCTCAACTATGATGCTGTCGGTCACTCACCTGATAGGGATTGTCGTAAAGTTGGTGATATTGTGAAGGTATGTGTAACAAGTAATTTCATCATTGTTGTGCATTTGTTAATCTGAGCTATACGATTGATTCTAGGTTTGTTTCCTTTCTTTTACTAGCTTGGGGAGCCTCCTGTAACTTCTGTTCCTGGCAACCCTTCTTGCAATCCTCATGGGGATCCCCCAATTTATGGTGACTGTTGGTATAACTGCACCTTGGATGATATAACTGGGGAGGACAAACGGCATCGCCTTCGTAAGGTTAGAATTGTCCAAATTGTTATTTTCTTTGATAAACCTGTGACGATATTTCCTTATATTCTTGTACTGTTAAACCAAAATGACAAAACATGGCGAAAGAAGGTTCACACATACTGGATCTGTTTACTTGAAATGCTTCTGTACAGGCTCTAGGGAAAACAGCTGATTGGTTTAGGAGAGCATTGGCTGTTGAGCCTGTGAAGGGTAATTTGCGGTTAAGTGGATATTCTGCTTGTGGACAAGATGGAGGTGTCCAGCTTCCCCGGGAATATGTGGAAGGTATTACTGTTGTGATTGTTTTGTTCTGGTGAATCTTTTGGAGCTATTCTGGTCCGACATAGCTCCTTTTTCTTGACATCTTTTGTGCTAATCATTGAATATCTTGTCATTTTTTCCAGAGGGTGTGACAGATGCAGACTTGGTTCTTTTGGTCACTACAAGACCTACCACTGGAAACACTCTTGCTTGGGCAGTGGCCTGTGAACGTGATCAATGGGGTCGGGCAATTGCTGGTTAGTTTTCTTATTGAACACATTTTGTACAAGTGTGCGATATGTATTTGCATATTTGAAATGTCACTTGTTTTCATTTTGTAGGACATGTGAATGTTGCTCCACGACATTTAACAGCTGAAGCAGAAAGTCTACTTTCGGCAACCCTCATTCACGAGGTCATTTTGGTTGTCAATTAATGGGATTGGGAACTTGTGGAGTTCTTTTTTACATGTAATGATTAGCGTATTCTTTAACTTTCCAGGTTATGCACGTTCTTGGCTTTGATCCACATGCCTTTGCGCACTTTAGGGATGACAGGAAAAGAAGACGTAGTCGGGTAAAAACCATGTCATGTTGTAATGCATTCTCAAAAAAGTGACTTAATGGATAGTAAAAGTACTTTCATTGGCTTTGTTTATTTTAATTGCAAATCTTGCAATCTTTTATTTTGAGATCCAGTTTTTTGGCGTTCAACATTCATTTAAAGTTAACATGCTGGGAATTTTAAGGTTGACATTACTTTATATTTCTTATCCATTTTGGTGAAGATCCCTCAAATTAATCTGCAGCTAATAGTTGCATCCGATATTCAATATTCAGGTTACCGAACAGGTCATGGATGAAAAGCTTGGGCGGATGGTAACTCGTGTGGTCCTTCCACGTGTTCTCATGCATTCGCGGCATCATTATGGGGTAATTGTCTGACAGCATATTTAATCTGTCGACAATATGTTTGGAAGAGCACGGTCAATTTTTTCCCCTACAATCCTTCAAATTCAACAAAATTTTTTATGTCTTCTTTTGGCAGGCTTTCTCAGAGAATTTTACGGGTTTGGAACTTGAAGATGGAGGAGGTCGTGGAACATCAGGTTTTGCTTTTCTTTCCTGTAACTTTCTGTTTCTTGTACTCATTTTCTGATTCTGAGGTGGTTCTTTCACACAAGTTGCTTTATGTAAACCTAGTCACAAGTGAAGTGTATAACTGATCTTAACGGTGACCTTTATCATTAAGGAATAGTATTTCCATCCTATGTAAAGTGTAAATGATACGACACCTCCAACACATTAGGAGTCTTATTACGATTAGGAGTCTTATGTTTTATTACGATTAGAAGTCTATC
>JAOTBA010000006.1:2489109-2501049 GCA_025629845.1 Erythroxylum squamatum
AGACGGACGAAGGTCGGGACTCGGGGGGTAGATTTTTAGGGTAAACTTTTGATTATTTGCACCTAAGTCCCTAAAATTTTTGAAATTACCGGAATAAATCCAAAATTTACCGGTATCTATGGTACCGACCGGTACCGGCCAGAATTTTTGTTCGGTACTTTTGTACCAGTACCAGTACCGGTTTCTGGCTGGTACCGGCCGGTACGGTACGATATTCGTACCATTGCTTATTCTCCTAATGCCCCCGACTATTTGTTTTCTTTTATTCTTCTGACGCCTCAAACTATTCTCACATCACAACGTACTTCACCAACAAACTCTTTGTTTTCAGATCATTCTCCCGATGCCCACAGCATGAGGGCATCATGATTGCGTTATTTAAAAATTAAAGGGTAAGTATGTCGAGAGAATAAACTGAAAATGAAGGGAAAAACTGAAATCGAAGTATGAGGTCGTCAACTGCGTAATCTAATTTAAGTCATTTTTAAACAACGACGTTGTTTTAATTATATGATTAAAATGATGTCATTTCATTAATCTTCATTTGTTGTGTTAGTTTTGGTTGACGTGTATTAATAATTAGGGTTTCTAGAACACACGACAAGTCATGTCAGCAAATTAACGAAGACACTAACGTTGGGTTAGAATTGAAAAAAAAATAAAAGTTTGAGCATTTTATTGTCACTTTTTGAAGTTCAGGCTAAAATTGAAAAAATTTGAAAGTTTGAACATTTTATCGTCACTTTTTAAAGTTTGGGCTATAATTATAAAATTGAGCAAAGTTTAGGATTTTTACTGTAATTAACTCTTATTTTTATCAATAAATTATTATTATTTATGTGTGTGTGTAATAATTTATAAATTAAATTAGAATTAAAAATTTAATAACATGAATTGAGCCAACAACTTCAAGATCCTAAGAAACCTCTCCCAGTAGTTTGATCCCCAACCTGAGAAGGCTCTTGTTAACTCTTGGGAAGCCATGAAGCTAAACTGAATCTTCGTATATACCCTTTAATGTCTTACTAGAAACCTGCTGTAGTTCTATGTCCGTGAGGTGATTCCTAATGGCAGCTTTTACTAAGCTAACTCTTATATAACGCTTGTACATGTATATGCACATTGCAGGCAGAAAAATACCATGGCCACCTCTAGTACGAATCTTTCCTGCAGGCCCTTTAAATGGTTAACCAACAGAAGATTGAAGCCAAGCCTTTCTCATATTTACTTGAATTCTGTGTTCTCTGCTCCATCTTCACCATCCACAGCCAACATAACACCCAAAAGTAGCAAAAAAAGAGAAGAGCTCCTTAAGGTCTTCCAACAGTTGGACATCGACGGTGATGGGAAGATTTCGAGTGAGGAGATTGGTGGTTATTTTGCTTCTATAGGACAGTGCATGCCAGGTGACAGAATTCAGAACATTATTAACGTCTTTGATACAGACGAGGACAATTTGTTAGAGTTCAACGAGTTTTTCAAGTTGGTGGAAGGGGACAAGGAACTTGATGAAGATGATCTTAGAAGGCGCTTTTGAGATTTTTGAAGCGCAGGACACTGATGGGTGTATCACTCCTAGAGGGTTGCAGAAGGTGCTTAATCGTATAAAGGAATCAGACCAGTTACAAAAGACTTTGTGAAAGGAAAATTGTAATAGGCCTGGACACATAACTATAAGCCCATCTGCAGACAACAACAAGCCAACATCCAAGACCACTAAAATTTATCTTAGACCTGATAGTAGAGAAGCAATTCCTTCTCAACAGAATTCTAGCTGTAGATAACAAATTTTGTTATTCCATTGTACAATCTGTTGTATGAATAATCTAGAATCTCACACAACTCTATATAAATTGTTCTCATAGCAAACGAAATAAGACTGGGAAAAACTTTACATATCAAATACACCTTTTATTCTATTTCCTACATGGTATCAGAGCTAGTTTATTGACCAACGTCAAAATGGCTTAAGAATCATCATCATGTACCTTTACCCAAACTCGACAGTCTTCCAGCACACCTCTGTTAAATTTCCAATCCTTGGCAAAAACCTTAAACTTCAATCTGCCAATCAAGTTATATTGAACTAACTTCATAAATTGGAGAGCACAGGTGATGGTAGCAATTCGAGCTCTTGAATTAGAAGATTACATTTCTTCTGAAGTATCTCTACCTCCACAGGTTATCACAGAACCTGCTTCATCTTCGACAGAAGTCCCTCAAATAGTTGCAAATCCTGATTATCGTCTATGGCGCAGATAAGACCAATTACTCCTTTGTTGGTTACTTTCAATAATAGGGGAGGAAGTGGTTGGTCAAGTAAATCAATATTCAACTTCTCTTGAATGCTGGAAGATATTAGAAAATCTGTATGCACAAACATCAATGGTTCGGGTCCTGCAGTTAAAACAACAATTGTCTGCAAATCAAAAAGGTTCTTAAACAATTTCAGACGATATTAAGAAAATAAAAATAATTGGAGACTCTCTTATGGTAGCAGGACATGCTGTACCAAATAATGAACTTATACTTAGTGCCCTAAATGGCTTAGGCCATGACTATGACCCAGTAGTGGTTCTTTTAACACACACAATGAAGAAGTCAACCCTGCAGGAGGTGCAATATAGTCTCATGATGCATGGAACCAAACTTGATCAATTAAATGCTGTATCTCAAAATGTTAATATCTCTCCCCTATCAGCAAATCTTGCCTCATTTAACAGAAATCAAACCCAAACCCGTAATCAAGGAGGTCGTCATGCTCTTAGAGGAAGAGGGGGTCAGGGCAGAGGAGGTTGATGGAATTGTGCAAATCATCTCTACTACCAACTGTGCCAGAAATGTGGTTATGATGCTCTTCGCTGTTACAAGCGTTTTGACCAGTCCTGGAATGGAAATCAGTAATGGAAGCAGCCAAATTCATCTTCACAGTATCATGCTTAAAACTCTGGCCAACATTACACACACAATAGTTCACCTCAGACCTTTCTAGCTCATCAAACAAATGCCTGTTCTGAACAACCTAGTGCCTTTACCTGGTATGTAGACTCTGGAGCTACAAATCATGTTATTGTCGACCTTAATAACCTATCCATTAGCTCAAACTATGTTGGTAATGATCATCTTACAATAGGTAATGGAAACTCTCTGCCTATTGCACACATTGGTTCATCTTATATTCAATTCCAAGACAATAAACACACACCACCGTCTTTACATCAAATGCTACATGTTCCAAGTATCACCAAAAATTTATTAAGCATTTCCAAAATCACAAGTGATAACAAGATAATTGTGGAATTTTCTGACAAAAAATGTTTGTTTAAGGACAAGGACACGAGGAAAATTCTTTTCAAAGGGATGTTTTGGGATGGCCTTTATAGTCTTGATGTCCCACCTCAAACCCAGCTTATCACTAACTCAAAGAACTCTACATTGTCCTCATCAACTCAGTGTACTTCTGGCTTAGTTTCTCATTCTAAAACCTTCACTACTCAGCTTTCTAAAAATGATGCAAATGTTTGGCACGCTAAACTTGGCCACCCATCACCTAGTGTACTTAAGCTTGTTTTTGATTCAATGAAAATTCACATTAATGTGAATGATTTAAAATTATGTTATTCATGCAAACAAGGCAAGCTTCATAAGCTACCATTTTAAAATCATGATATTTCTGCCAAATATCCTTTAGATATTGTCTATTCAGACATTTGGGCCCCTCTCCTTTCTTATCAACTGAAAGCAATAGTTATTATCTAATATTTGTTGATGCTTGTACTAGATTCGCATGGTTTTATCCACTGAAACTCAAATTAGAGGCCCTTGCAACCTTTATTCAATTAAAAACCTTCATTGAACTTCAACTAAACAGAAAAATTAAGGCCCTGCACATAGACATGGGTGGGGAATATAAAGCCTTCTTGCCTTTTCTTGCTAAACATGGGATACAACCTCGCTTCAGCTGTCCATATACCCACCAACAAAACGGTGTATCCGAAAGGAAACATCGTCACATTACTGAAACCGGCCTCACATTATTAGCCCATTCCCACCTACCCTTACAGTTTTGGCTTGAGGCTTTCACCACTGCTACTTTTCTTATAAACAATCTCCCACCCCCAAAATTACAAAACCTATGTCCTTTTGAACTGCTATACCACAAAAAGCCGAACTACACCTACTTCAAAACCTTTGGCTGTACTTGCTTTCCCTACCTTCAGTTCTATTCATCTCACAAATTTAATTTTCCACACCACCAAATGCATTTTCCTAGGCTATAGTCCTGTCTATAAATACATTTTTTCCCACCCAAAATTCTACACCCTGTACTACCTCTACCAGTTTGTCTTTGTCTATTTTACATCCTACAGTCTCACCACAACAATTTTTTCATCCTAGGCCATCTCTAGGCATCTCCCTTGTGCTAGAATCAACTCCTATGTCTTCTAGCTCCACGACACAAAATCAGGTAATATCTACATCTCCTGTTCCTCCTTTTGTTGATATTTCACATTCTTTAATACATTCATCACCGACCTCCAATCCCAAACCACTATTTTCCCTAATTCTCTACACACCACTATCCAACTTGATCCTCCTCCCATACCACTTCCTATTGCTCTTCTAAAAATCACATCTACCCATCCTATGCAAACTAGAGCCAAAAGTGGCATTTACAAACCCAAAATCTACTATGCTTCCCTACATTCTTGCCCCTTTCCAGAACCATAAACTATTTCACTAGCTCTCCACAATCCAGTCTGGTACAAAGCCATGTGTGAAGAAATATCTGCCCTCTAGAAAAACCAGACCTGGAACCTAGTGCCTTATGATTCTAGCATGCACATCCTAGGTACTAAATGGGTTTTTTTGCACAAAGTATCATGCTGATGGCACTGTGGCAAAGCATAAGACCTGCCTTGTGGCCAAGGGTTTTTCCCAAACCCCTGGAATTGATTTTTCAGACACTTTCTCCCCAGTGGTAAAAGCATCTACAATTAAAGTTATCTTATCTCTTGCTGCCTCCCATAATTGGAGTATTCAACAAGTAGATATCAACAATGCAATTCTCAATGGTGACCTTCATGAGACCGTATACATTAGTTAACCTCAAGGTTTCGAAAATCAGCATCTACCTAATCATGTTTGCAAGCTCTCTAAAGCCTTTTATGGCCTTAAACAGGCTCCAAGGGCCTA
This sequence comes from Erythroxylum squamatum, assembly GCA_025629845.1. Taxonomy (NCBI): domain Eukaryota; kingdom Viridiplantae; phylum Streptophyta; class Magnoliopsida; order Malpighiales; family Erythroxylaceae; genus Erythroxylum; species Erythroxylum squamatum. The sequence continues at coordinate 2,494,306 of JAOTBA010000006.1, forward strand.
GTATCAAAAACTAAAGACTGCTCTTCTCCAGTGGGGTTTTAGAAATTCAAAGACTGATACATCTATGTGTAAAGAGAGAGTTTGAGTGGCAAAAGAATTGTGTATTTCATTAAGAAGTAAACGCTATATATACAGAGAGTACAAGAGACGTTAGAGATAAGATTTAAAAAGATTTAAATTTAGAAAATCAAAAACTAAATCCTAACAGATAACAACAGATTGAATGGAAAAGGCTAGGATTGAGGTTAGGATTGAGTTGACCGAGTCTTATCTTCAACACCCCCCCGCAAACGGATGGAGGGGAGCACCATCAGTTTGGTCTTTAAGTCGAGGAATCGATTCTTGGACAGTGGTTTGGTTAACACATCAGCCAATTGGTTGGTAGTCGGAATGTACGAGACAATAAGATGTTTCTTTCGAACTTGATCTCGGACAAAGTGGAAATCGAGTTCAAGGTGCTTCGATCTAGAATGAAAGACTGGATTAACAGCTAAGTAAGTGGCCGAGATGTTATCGCACCAGATTTTTGGTGTGGTGGGAAGAGAATGATGAAGTTCTCGAAGGAGACACTGAAGCCAATACACCTCAGAAGCTGCCGAGGCTAGTGCACGATATTCAGAATCAGTGCTAGATCGAGCTACGGTTTTCTACTTCTTCGAACACCACGAGATAAGATTAGCACCATAAAAAACAACATAAGCTGAGGTACTTTTTCGATCAATTTTATCGCCACCCCAATCCACATCAGAGAAAGCAACAAGCGAGGACGAATGCGACGACTTTAGTACAATGCCATGATCCATTGTACCTCTCAAGTAACGGAGTATGCGTTTAACGGCTTGCCAAGGATGTACCGAGGGTGAATGCATGAACTGAGCAGTCTTGTTAACAGCCATGGTTATATCAGGTCTAGTGAGAGCTAAGTATTGAAGAGTGCCAACCACTTGTCCGTACAACGTTGGATCTTCAAAGGTAGAGGATGACAAGGCTGTCAAATCGATTTGAGGAGTAGAAGTAGTGGAAATCGGTGACGCTTCATGCATATTTACCCGCTTCAAGAGATCCAAAATATATTTGGATTGTGAAAGTTGCAGTCCATCAGAGAGCCACGTAACCTCAACTCCAAGGAAATATGAAAGGGAACCCAAATATTTAATGGCAACAAATTTGCCAAGTTGACTAGTGATATGCTGAAGGAGACTAGATGATGAGCCTGTCAAAATTAAGTCATCAACATATACTAAGCAGTAGGCAATGTCATTACCGGCCGAATAGATGAACAGCGAACTATCAGCTTTAGAGCCCCGAAAACCAATCTTTTGTAGGGCATGGGTAAGACAGAAATACCAAGCACGAGGTGCTCGTTTCAAGCCATAGAGAGACTTCTTGAGAGAACACACATGATGAGGTTTGGTAGGGTCAATAAAGCCTTGAGGTTGCTCCATAAAAACCGGTTCATCAAGCGACCCATGTAAGAAAGCATTGGAGACATCGAGTTGCCGAATAGACCATTGATGATTGACTGCAATCGACAAAATAAGCCGAACCGTGGCTGGTTTGATGACAGGGCTAAACGTTTCAACATAATCGATGCCAGGTCGTTGATGAAAGCCTTTCGCTACAAGTCGGGCTTTGTAACGATCAATGGAATCGTTAGCCTTGGTCTTTATACGATAGATCCATTTGCAACCAATCACATTAGAGGATTGTGATTGAGGAACCAAATCCCAGGTCCCATTCTCCATTAATGCATCGATTTCATCGGACATTGCCTGACGCCAAATTTTCTGCTTGGTTGCCTCAGTGTAGGAGGACGGAGCAGACAAGGCAGGAGATGAAGCATGGAAAGCTTTAGGCTTTAGGTTGCCAGTTCGGGACTGAGTAACCATAGAATGCTGGTTATGAGGGTTTCGAACCGTGGTTGGAACAACCGGCAAAGGAGGTGGAGGCACGGAGGATGCCACTGCTGTAGTCGGGTTGGCAGGGGCTATGGTTGTGTCGATAATTGGGGCGATGGAGCTGGGTTGGGTAGATGGTGGCGGTGGTGTAGGAGTAATAGTAGGTTGCGGCAGAATAGTGGTGGAGCGAGGCAGGCCAAGGAAAAATATGGAAGTTGGAGACGGCGGTGGACCGAGAATAGAGGACTGCCCATCACTTTCCTTGAACGGGAAAACCTGCTCATAAAAAATAACATGACGTGAATAAAGAATCTTGTTGGTTGATAAAGACAAACATTTATACCCCTTATGAAGAGTACTATAGCCAAGAAACACACATTTGGTAGAACGAGGCTCAAGTTTGTTCTTAGTATAGGGACGAAGCTAAGGATAACAACAACAACCAAATACATGAAGAAAATTATATTCCGAGTTACGTTGAAAAATTAATTGGTAAGGGGATTTGTGATCAAGGTGCGGAGTTGGTAATCGGTTTACAGTGTAAACGGCAGTAGCAAAGGCATGATCCCAATAATTTGGTGGAACAAAAGAGTGGTGTAAAAGGGCTCGGCCAGTTTCAGTAATGTGACGGTGTTTGCGTTCGGCACAACCATTTTGTTCAGGGGTATGAGGACATGAACTACGTTGGATAATGGCATTATTGGCAAAGTATCTTTTGAGGGCTTGAAATTCTCCACCCCAATCGGATTGAAACTGTTTGATAGGTTTGCCAAAGAATTTTTCAACAATAGCTCGAAATTGGACGAAACAATCAAAAACATCAGACTTACGACGAAGAAAATAAATCCACGTGTACTTGGTATAATGATAAAAAAGATAACATAATAGAAATATCCATCAACAGAGGCAATAGGTGAAGGTCCCTATAAATCAGAACAAATTAATTCCAAAGGTTCTTTTGCTTCATAGCTAGAATCAGAAAAAGACAATTTGTGAGATTTGCTAACACAACAGGTATCACATAAAGAGGAATCACGCTTAGGAGAGGCGGATAGTTTATTCAAACTTAAAACTTTATTGACTGTCTTGGAACAAGCATGGCTTAATCTAGCTTGCCATGTAGACAAAGAAACGGAATTGCAAACTGGAGATACACGATCGGTGGCTAAGCGATAGAGCCCATCTCTAATGTACCCCTGATGAAGTGGCTGCTTCGTTTTGCGGTCCTTAATCACAAAACAATCAGAAAAGAATTCAATGGAAACATCATTAGAGCGAGTAAACTGATGAACAGACAGCAGATTGAGGTTAGACTTCGGAACATGAAGAATATTATGTAACGAAAAAGGACGAGAATTAAGAGATAGAGTATTCGAGGCAATACGAGAGATAGATAAGGTTTTACCATTGGTGAGAGTCACTTCATCAGGACCAGTATATTCAGAGTGAATGCCCAGAGTTTCCAGTTCAGAAGTTAAGTGATGGGTAGCTCTAGTATCAACGATCCACTGTGTGTCTGGGGCATGAGGAGAGGAGCTATAGTTGGCAGCCGGTTTGGGGGTATAATCAGTGTATTTGGGGTTGGGGCATTGTTTGTTGGTGTGTCCTCGGCCTCGGCAATTATAGCAAGTCGGAGTGAAAGGCTTGGTAGTGGAGGAAACAGTACGTCCACGGCCTGATTGGGATTGATAGCCAGCACGCCGATGCCCACGACCTCGTCCTCGTGAGCTGCTGGTATTGGCTTGTCGACCAGCATAGTGGGCAACAGCAGGGGGATGGAGAGACTCATTGGCATTTTTTAACTGCATTTCTTCAGAGAGAAGTAAGCCAAATAAATCATCAAATGAAATAGAAGTTAATCTTGCCTCTATATTTCGCGCAAAGGGGCGATAATCGGGGTCGAGACCACACAAAATATGATCAACAAGATCATCTTCAGAGATGCCAGCATCGAGTGCAGCAAGCTGATCAAACAAGCGCTTGGCATGATCCATATAAGTGACAATAGAGTCACTATCACGAGACAGGGCGTGTAGAGCATTTTTTAGAGCGCGACCATGGGCTTTAGAGCCCGAGGCATAAGTGGTCTGCAACCAAGACCAGGTGGCATGAGCAGTGGTGGCACCAATAACCTGCGATAAAACAGATTCTGACAGAGAACTAAGGATCCAGCTCAACACCATCTGATCCTTAATGTACCAGGTTTGATACTCCGGATTTGGGGCATTTTCAACGTCTCTGGGGGGAGATTTGGTGCCATCAACATGATGAAATAGTTGATGACCATGAAGGATAGGGAGAAGCTGCGTTTTCCATAGCAGGTAATTGGAAGAAGTGAGTTTGATGGTGAGTTGGTTGTGAACAGATGGAAATGATAGGAGGGAGGGCGCAAAGGAGGAAGATGAAGCTGGTGTGATGACTATGGAGAGAAAAAAAATACGAGAAACCAGAGAGAAAAGGAAAAAGAAAAAAATAGTGGTGTTTAAACCAATCACGGCTGCTCTGATACCATGTAAAGAGAGAGTTTGAGTGGCAAAAGAATTGTGTATTTCATTAAGAAGTAAACGCTATATATACAGAGAGTACAAGAGACGTTAGAGATAAGATTTACAAAGATTTGAATTTAAAAATCAAAAATTAAATCCTAACAGATAACAACAGATTGAATGGAAAAGGCTAGGATTGAGGCTGGGATTGAGTTGACCGAGTCTTATCTTCAACACTATGTTCTATTTTCATAACAAAGGGACAGTCCTCATCCTTTTAGTCTACGTGGATGATATTCTCATAACAGGCAACAATTTATCCGCAATTCAGTCAATTATCAGCAAGCTCAATTCACAATTTGCACTCAAAACATTAGGCAATTAACATTATTTTCTGGGCTTTGAGGTTTACAGAAATAAATCAGGCCTATACCTATCACAAAGTGGGTATATTAGAGACTTACTCACTTAGGCTAACATGAATCTCTGCAAACCCTGCTCCACTCCAGCTTCCACATGTGTCAAGCTCTCTTGCCATGATGGTCAACCTTTTAAGAATCCATCCCTGTATCGCAGCTTGGTGGCGCTCTACAGTACCTATGCAACACTAGACCCGACATTAGCTTGATAGTCAATAAGCTCAGTCAGTTTCTTTCAAATCCTCTCACTCCACACTGGATAGCTTTAAAACGAGTGTTACGTTACCTGAAGGGAACCTCCGATCTAGGGTTGCTGTTCCGATCAGTCCTCTCCTCTCAATCTTCAGGCGTTTAGCGACTCTGATTGGGCCAGCTCTCTTGATGATCGGAAGTCCACAAGCGGTGGTTGTGTCTTCCTCGGGGGCAACCTCGTCTTCTGGAGTTCTAAGAAGTAGACTGTACTAGCTCGTTCCAGCACCGAAGCCTAATATAGGGCTCTCTCTCAGCTCTTCACTGAAGTGATATGGTTAACCTCTCTTCTCTCAGAAACTGGGTTTAACACTCCACGAACACCTATTATATGGTGCGACAACAATGGTGCACGATCTCTCTCCCAAAACCCAGTCTTCCACTCTCGCACTAAGCATATAGAGATTGACGTGCACTTTGTGAGGGACAAGATAACATAAGGACTTCTAGACGTAAGGTATGTGAACTCTATTGACCAGATCGCGAACTTTCTCTGTTGCTCAGTTTCAAGAGTTAACTTTCAAACTCAACCTAGTATCAAATCCTAGGTATCGTTTGAGTGGGGGTATTAAGGAATCAGATCAGCTACAAAAGACTCTGTGCAAGGAAAATTGAAATGGGCCTAGACACATAACTATGAGCCCATCTGCAAACCACAACAAACCAACATCCAAGACCACTAAAATTTATCTTAGACTTGATAGTAGAGAAGCAATCCTTCTTAACAGAATTCTAGCTGTAGATAACAAATTTTGTTATTCCATTGTACAATCTGTTGTAGGAATAGTCTAGAATCTCACACAACTCTATATAAATTGTTCTCATAGCAAACGAAATAAGACTGGGAAAAACTTTACACATCAAATACATCTTTTATTCTACTTCCTACAAATCGGTTAGGAGACTTGAATTCCATGGAAGAGTGTGAAACCATGATTCGAGCTTTTGATCTTGATGGAAATGGGGTACTAGATTTCGATGAATTTCACCAAATGATGTCTGGAATTTGGTAGTCTCGCTCTTGTTCTTTGGTGCTTACTAGGTTTCGACTTAACAGCACGAGAGAAAGCTTCGTGTACGTGTGTGTTTACGACTCTGTTTCCTGTTTCATTATTATCGTTATTATTGTTGTTGATGATGTTGTTGTTGTTGTTTTTGTTGTTATTCTTGTTATTGTGAAGTTGATATTTATCGATGTTTTAAAAACTAAACTAGGAGTTAATCCAATAAAACAAGGCATTTAAGATTTAAAAGGTTCAATCAATATTAGGCCAACTTAAAATCAACTTAAGATGGAATAAAATTAAAAAATTTGAAATATGATTAAAAGAGATTGTCTTTATCTATTGAAAAATTTAAAGTTTAATTAGAAAAAGAGAATGTTAAATAAAAATGAATTCTTCCCTAAAAAAAATGAATTGATTTATTTAATTTTTAGAAACTTATCAATTTTTGAAAATTGATAATTAATAAACGAGTTAGTTTTTAACAACAAGAGTTATTAAATTAGACAATTCAAAATTTTTATGATTAAACCGAACCGAACCGATTGAGTTTATTATCCATTCGAATTAATTTCCTCGTACCAGCTTAGCAAAGCGCAAATCATGCCCTTAAGGGGTGTGGCTAGATGGTTGAGAGCGGGGCTTGGCTTCGGTTAGGTCCCAGGTTCGATTCCTTGCTAGCCCCTCT
>JAOTBA010000006.1:2528003-2551610 GCA_025629845.1 Erythroxylum squamatum
TATTGTGACATAATCTGTGATTTGCTTGAGTGCTACATGAATTGGGTGAACCATCGATGATGGTTCCTCACTGAGTTTGCAAACTCACCCAAAATTACAACATATTTTTCAGGATCGAGAGTAGACCCCTAGCTCTGAAGGGACTGTTCGAGCCGTGTAGATCATTTTGACGAGAGAGATTATGGCTCACAGGTCGGTCAGCTGGGCATTTTTGGATGACCCAGTTAGGACTGATATGTTATCCTTATTTTAGTAGCGTATTGTACTAGAATTTTTGGAGTGATGTACAGACAGTAAACAATGATAGTTTTATATATTTCTGTTTTTGGTGAAATGAAGTAACGAAAAATTTTGGTTTCAAAAGGTTGTGATTTTATATTGATGTTTTATTATTATGATGCCATGTGGACTATGGTGGTGTTTGTTCGTAGTTCTTTCTTGTCGTAGGTTGTGTACCGGAATGACCCGCGGGCGTCCCGGTGTGTACCCTACGGTAAAAGGGCGCTACATAAACTATCAACAAGACTACCAGAACCAATAAGTTTACAATTCTTATCTAAATTGAAATAACCATATCCAATATCAAAATTAATACCACAATCATCCAACTTTGAGAGATAAATGGGGTTTCTAAAAATTGAAGGTACATAAAGATTCTTTAATATGTCTAAATAATAAATAGTATCTAATACCAAACGATAAGTCCCTATACCTTCAATTCGAGCCTTGTTACGATTTCCCATATATAGGAAATTCTTAGTTTGGTTTGTGGCTTAGATCATAAAGAATCTCTGCATCATGTTGGACACATGAATAGTAGCTCCAGAATCAAATCACCAAGTATTATGAGGAACATCGATTAAATTAGATTCGAAACATACAAAAGTATTAGATATACAATTTTTTTCGAAACATGTCTTATGTTTAATGCCATCTTTCTGATAGTGTCCTTCTTCTTACATAATCGACACCTATCTTCATTATGTTCCTTCTTTTTAGCTTGAGCTGCTTTAGAAGAATGACTTCCCATATTCTTTAGTATATTTTCCTCTTAAATAAGCTTGCCAATCAATTCATTAACATCCCACTTTTCCTTAATAGTGTTACAGTTAATTTAAAGGCACCACATTCAGGAGGTAGTGAATTCAGAACAAACTGAACCACAAAGAAGTCATCTACAACCATATCTAATTTCTTCAATCTTGCTACAATATTAGTCATTTCAATGTTATGTTCTTGCATACTTCGCAACATATCAAACTTTATGGTTGTGAGTTGTGCCATTAGTGTACCAATAAGTGACTTATCTACAAAACGAAAGTGTTCTTCCATAAACTTTAGGTATTCCTTTGCATTTTCTATTTGTGGAATAGTAGTCTTGATGTTATTCGCTATAGTCATTCGCATAAACATAAGGCTCAGTCTATTTAGACCGTATCTAAGCTTTATAGTTAGACTTCTCTTCCTTAATGTTTAAATTAGTAATAACATCGGGTTTTTCTTCCAAAGTCTCAAGTCAAGATCCAACATACCTAAGTGGAAATTGACTTATTCATTTCATTCAGAGAAGTTCAAATTATTAAATATGGTATAGAAGAAGTTTACGAATGAAGCGAAATTGCTGCAAATAAAACCTAGATACTCATAATTGATTCTATTATAGATTCAGATCAAACATCATAATATATTGTAGAACACCTTTGGGAATATACTAAAACACACAATCATAAATAACTGCCACTTTTCATCATTATCAAGAAATTAAAATTCTTAACCAAACACATATGCCAACTTCAGATAAACAAAATATATTTTACTTAAGAATTTTAATTTCTTCAATAATGCTCATTGATTATATAATAAATGATTTACCTTTGGGCAAATCCTAAAGTTCTAAGAATCATGACCGTCATTTATTCATTAATTTTCTTAATTGACATTTCATGAGTGTCACGAATAAATGACTATTTTATGCATGATATTTTAATCATTCTAGCTTGGTCATTTTGGTGATCACAAACCATATATTCTAACATAAGATCATGCGTATAAATCATAATTTTTCATTTAAATGCATATAAACAAAAAGACAACAGGTAATAAATATAGTAATTCTTAAGTATTATCATAAGGAGAAACTTGCTACACCCAAAATAATTAATAGGGGTACATCTTGGGAATCGCATAGTGTGAGAGAAACATATATTATAAAATTCGTAGCAATACTATCATACTTCTTCATACTATTACAAATGAAGAATTTATATCCCTCTCCTATTGCATTTATGGACAATTATTTCAGATTTCAACTACATAATTTGCAAAGATGATATATAGGCAAATTTCATAGGTAAAAGACATTATTCATCATAGATAAGTTCTTCAACAATAATTATTCACTATTTTAGATGGAAAATTGTATGTTTCTAAACCATGCTCTGATATTACGTGTAAGGAGAAATTGAATTTCTCTACATTATAAAGGATCTTGAAATCAATAATTTTCACATAGCTGGATATTATGAAAAAGACATGATGTTTGATCTTGATAACAATTAACTTTTTTGTTCAGGAAAATTGGTTTCTCTCCCTTTCTTCCTTTCTTTAGTTTACACGCTCTTTTCAGATGGATGCGTAAGTTTTTCTTAACCGTATAAATTAGGGCAAAGAGAGGACCAATTGTACGTGTATCTTTCTTTTAATCTGATACATCCATCAAGTATTAATGTGTAATTATAACAGATGATAGTTCTCTATATTAATAATTTTTCCTAATAATATCATATTTGAGTAGATGTATCTGAATGGGAAGTTACTAGCCTCAATCTTAATTTTTAGGTTGCTTGAGAAAGTTGCCTTATGGCAACTTCCAATACTATGATCAAACTTTAGGTTATTTCCTCTTCCTTTGATCGAAAAGAATAATGCCTTTAAAGCCTTTTTAAATAGTGAGAAGTAACAAATTACCATAATTGTTATTGATCTTTGCAAACTTTTCTTGCTACAATTCAATTAGTAGACAAGTTAAAACAATTCGCTTAAAAGAAAGTATATTGACATAGCTTTCATGATATATAATTTTAAAAATATATTTGGTTGGAACAATTTTTACTTTTGAATTTGAAAATAAAATATTTGTTTTTTTAAAAGGTAATTTTCAAATTGATTACAATCAAACACTCTAGATTGAGTTGAGTGTGGCAACATTGTATTTTACATTCACCAATAAGTTTTTTATTTTCTCCTTAATAATAATAATAATAATAATAATAATAATAATAATAATAATAATAATAATAATAATAATCTTCATCGTCGTCGTCATAAATTAGTCAGACATAAGGGTTTGATCGCTCAACCTTTAAGTTGAAAGCAATTATGAACATGGATCAAAAGAATTAATTTCATTGATTAATGTAAACTGGTATGAAATTCATAACTAACTCTTATGACTATATTTTTTCGTTCTAATCAAAATTTCAATATTTTTTATAATATTTTTGTTTTAAATTTAGAATAATGATAAATTTTGTCTTTTAATTTTTAAAAACAGTTTTTTGAAAATTACTTTTAAGAAGTAGTTATGTTTCCTAATTTTAATTTATTAATTATATCAATAATTTTAATTAATTGGTCATACCAATTTGAATTTTTATTTAATAATGTCAAAAGCAGTAAAAAAGAGTAAGTTATATCATTTTGCTATAATTTATAAAGCATGTTATAACTCTTTATGTTTGTGTTTTAAAGTGTATTCTAAGAAATGTTTTCAAAATCGATTTAAAAAATTAAACTGACAAAAATTTTAAGGTTTAAATGTTCAACCAATATTTGATCATTATAAAATCAGTATACAACAAAGATTGAATAAAATTGAATAACTTAGAAATAGAATTGAAGAAGAAAATTATATTTGCTTAACGAAGAAGTTATTAAATAGAATTGAAGAAGAAAACTATATTTGCTTAACGAAGAGGTTATGAAATAGAATTGAAGAAAAAAACTATATTTGCTTAACGAAGAGGTTAGAGTATAATTAAAGAAGACTGTTAAATAAAAACTAACTGATTAATTCTACTTTATAAAAACCTGCTAGTTCATAAAAATTAGTCAAAAAATTAATAGATCAATTTTTAATAACAAGGATTATTAAGGTAAACCAAACCAGTAAAAGATTTTTGTAGTTGAATCAGCTAATCAATTCAATTTTTTAATCACTGATTCTAAATCTACTTTTAACTAATTTAATCTAGAAATGAAAATTAAAGGATCCAATGAACTTTTGGCATGTTGACTATCATCTTAGATATCTTTCCCTTTTAATTTCTTTTTAACTAAACATCAAGAATTATGTTATAAGAAAAATGATTGAGCTACGAATGTTCTTAGTTACTATAGTTGACAAAAACATGAAGCATGTGTAGACTCAAGACGAAGTCAAAGCCAGCCGATCTGGCTCACCTGAAATCCAATTAGGTGTGCATATATTTCTCAGGAAAAAAAAAAAGGAGCTTCGTGTATATTAGGAACAACAAATTTTAAAGCAACAATTTTTTAAATTTTCAATTTAGTGTTAAAATTTTTAAAAAATTCTGTTAATTGATTAAATTTTAAAATTTATTAATTCTATTTAAAATATTATTTCATTTAACACTTTGCTAATGTAACTAAAAAATTAAAAGGACTTTTGGCCATGATATATGGGTAGAAAATTGATGGATAAATAGGCCTCCATCTAGATTAGTACACAACTTATAACCTTACCCTTAAGGCCATGATATTTACCTTATAAATATTAGTTTATGTCATTGTAATGATTTTCGTACCGTATCGGCCAGAAAATGATATAAAATAGAATGTTTTAGTACTAGATTAAAATATCGGTCTGTATCAGCCTGTTTCGCCATTTTTTAAAAATTAGGGGTATTTTTGCAAAAAATGAAAATGTTTAAAAACTCACCCCTCCTCCCAAATAGAGATTAGATATTCTGTTCCAGTTAACCAATTTCAACTATGTTCCATTAAATTTCATTCCCTCATTTATGTGAGGTTCACATAAATGTGTGGATCAGATTAAATAGAACATGGTTAAAACACTCTAAGTGAAACAGGGTGCTCCATCCTCCCAAATAAACCTGCTCCCTTCTTCTTTCTTTATTTTTTGTCTCACACTTTCACTCTCTCTTCTTCACCATCATCTCTTTCTATTATTAATAATATAATATTTAAATTCATATATTAAATAATAGTTATATTTTTTCTACAAAGAATAATTAAAATATGTTTAAATGAAAATTAAGAGACCTCAAATTTTTGTATTTCTTTTAAAAATTGTCAATATAAATATAACAATATTTTATTATTAATAACAATGACATATTAAGATAAAATATTTTTTATTATTGAAATTAAATATTAAGATAGAAATTATATTTATTATTGATAATAATTATTCTTTTTATTTTATATTTTGATGTAATTATTATTTATTATATGATAAAATTATAATATTTTAAATGCTTTATATTGTTCTTAATTTTATATTTCTATGGTGATAAAATAATATTTTCCATATTAATTGTGGTTATTATTTATATGTAAAATGTGTGAGAATAATATTGAGAAAAATAAATAAATTGTTGTTATTTTAAATTTCTATTATTATGATTTTTTTAGACAAATTGATTTAAATTATACAGTACAATATTAAAGGATTATTTTGCAATTTATTAAAAATGTAAAGATTATTTTATAAATTTAAAAAATTGTCCAATACAATATCTATATTAACCGATATTAGTATATTACCGTACTAAAATCTAATCGAGTACTAGGTCCGTTACATAACATTGGTTTATGTGATGCCTGCGTGTTTATCAACTCTTTTACGGGAATACCTAATTATCATAATTTATAATTTCATAGTTTAGATAAACTTTTAACAGAAGTTAAGAGTATATTAAAATTATTTTTCAATTTATAAAAAATTATTCTCCAATACTCAACTACAAAGTTGACAGGTAATAAAATATAAATGAAATTAAAATTTAACTTAATATTCAATAACTTCCCTTAAAGTTTTTCTTAGGATTTTGATTTTTTTTATGATACACCAAATATTAGAAAAGTGCAATCACCAAGAGGACATAAATTATATGAGGTGGGGACTAATTCTAATACCAAAAAAAAAAAAGAAAACAGAATTGAAAGATGGAATTAGGGTTAATGAATTGAATGGAAAATTTGGAAACTTGATGATTTATATTCACATATCACAATTCTGCATTGGGTCGCTCGTTGGGTCTGAGGCAGATGTGAGCTTTGACAGGCTTGTGATCTGAGCTGTAGATGTTATCGATTGATTTGTAAGAATGTACAAAAGCACTAATCTTGTCGTTGTCCTCGATCCTGAACAAGATCCTATCGGTCCACGATGGAACTCGCACCTGTTAAGGTCCAAGGATGTCGCGGAATCATATGTCAGGTCATAGGTATCTAATGATCATTGCATGTTGGCGCAAACCATGCAGTGCTTAACAAGGTTGATGTAGAAAGAGCAAGATAATTTATTAAAATTAATATATTAAATTTAAGATAATTAAATTTTTATCAAATTTAAATTTAGAGAGATTTATTATAACTAATTTAAATCTGTTTAAATTAAAATAATGTTTTTTATTAAATTTAATGTTACATTATGCAGCTATTTATCGTCCATTGCTTTATTGTTTCCTGAATGATAAAAGATACTCAGAACTCAGAAGCTGATACCTTGTAGCTTGTGTCATAATTGCTGCTTCCAATATTGTACTTATACGTTGGTTTAAACGTCAGTGTCCCTTCGCAGAATCCGCTGAAAATCCTCCCTCTTGCAGCTTCTTGTAATAGCTGATCTTTGCCGGTGAGCAACTGTGAAGTCAAAACTCAAAAGTCAAACCTAGTACAAATGTTTGGAGTTAAGGAATACTAACCATGAAAAGAATAGGTGTATTGAATTAAGACTGAAGAAACTGAATGGATATAAAGGCGATGAGCTACTAAAAGCAACTCACTCGGTGAAGGTCTTTGTCTATCAAATTTCTGGCAGGGTATGTATCGATGCCCTGAATCCTGAAGTTAAGATCGCCTAACCAGACTGTGATGTGTGCTGGTCGAGCGTAAGGGTTCAGGTTCTTGGAGAACAGGTTATGTGTGATGTGTTGGCACTGCCAGTTTCTCTCTTCTACGTTGTGAGCATGAGCTGACCTCTCACAAAACACAAGTCAAGAATAAGAATAAGAAGTTCATATAATGTGAAAACCAAAAAGAAGAAGAATTAATTAACAAATTACCAGAAAGGTGGCAAGAAATGAAGACCATTATAATTCCCTTGTAGTTTATACGAATTGCTGCAGCTCCTTTGTTCCTCCTAATCAGTCCACCCATGCCACCAAGGGAATGCTTATCAACTGTCAATTCTACAAGAAACCAGTTCAGAAATATTAACTTTGGGACTCCAAATCCAGTATCGAAGAAGGCTGAGAAGACTCTCTTACCTCTGATGAATAGGCCTGAATTCTGTGGCCCAAATATGTAGAGCTGAAGCGATTGCATTAAAGCCTTCCCGAGAAGCCTGCATCTCAACGTATAAAATACGTAAAAACTATATATAAATTATCATTTTCCTTGTATTTTTGCAAAGGACACCACAAAGTATTAAATATGATTATGTCTCTTTATCTATAAAATGCCTCTGCAATATGATTCCAAAGTCATATTGATCATGAGAATTAACTTTTAAAACTTTTATATGTGAACCCTAATTAATTAGTCTTTTATTCAAATTTGGGTTAAATATAAATTTGTAGATTATGATTATGTATATGACATTATTATAAACTTAAATCTTTTTAATAATTTTGCTGGTCATAATATAACTAGAGAAAGTATTTTTAAGGTGTCTAATCTTTGAGAATTTGTCGATTAGGTATCAAACTTTCTAAAGTTTTTAATTTAGTAATTAACTTTTCAAATTTAGTACAAATTAAATCAAAACATTGTTTTTACTTATGTGACTAATAGATGGATATCCCGTGACATTTGATAGATGTGGCACATAAGTAAAATTAATGTTTTAATGTAATTTGTGCAGGTTTTAAAAGATTAGTTATTAAATTAAAAATTTTAATATAAAATAATTAAAAAATAAAAAGATAGACACTTTTAAATCGATTATCCTCGTATTATTGTTCACTAATATAAGATTTAATCTAAATCTTCTATAAAATAATTTGAATTAAACCAACAAAATAAGTCATCATGTTTAATATTTATATAAAATCTACAAGTTTCAATGATAATAATTACATCCTCTAATCCTAATATTCATAATTGGAGAATTCACAACTTTTAATAACAATTATGTCTCTTAAATTTAACATTCCTAAAATACAATCACTTCCAATTAATATATGAAATTTCTGGATTTTTATTTTCTTGACAACTAAAAAGAAACACAACTTTAATATTTCTATGGAAAATAAGGTTGGAAGTTTAAGAAAATTTTAGCAAGTAAGGAAGCACAGTTAGTTTGGTCTTACGTGTGGGTATCAACGACAGCTGCCTGTAATAATCTAGCGATGTTCCTTCGAGGTACCTCTTGCAAACCAACAACAAGTAGATCAAAGTCTCTGCTTCTCCCAAATAGTTCCACCAAGTCCTGGTAAGACACCTGAAAGGACACCGCAGATATGAGAAACTCACACAACATTAAGGTGGCAGTTATCAAACAAGAGATGCATGGTTTCACCTGTCCATTCATGTTCCATGTCACCACACAGATGCAAAGCTTCGAATTTCCCGGCAAGTCACAGAGATTTCCGACACTCATACTCTTTATTCCTTCATGTCGTCCATTCAGGGATTCCATTTGTTTCATCATCAAGTTGGATCTTCTGAGCAGAAAACAAGAAGCATTATATATCCCAATGTTTATCTTCTGATATCATGAAACAGTAGAAAAGCAAAAGAAATTGCAGTTCGTATACCCTTTAATCGCTCGAACATTCTGACAGTTTCCCATTTTCTTGTTTCGAGATTCGATTAGACATGAATCGCCGGGCCTGGAACCCGGTAGAGAACACAAGATATTGATAATGAAGAACTGGTGTGATAGAGGAAGAGAGATAGCAATAGTTCATTTTGACTTGGACCTTCTTAATGAGATTTTGTTTAAGCACAGAAGTTGCTGTCCTTTTGGCGGTGAGAATAGGAATGAAAAGTCAAACATCTGCAATCTTCGGTGACCTCTCTTGTTTCTCTTATCCATCAGACATATTTCTCAACGAGTTAGGTTAGGCAACATTGACAATACTTGCAAGTAAATATAACACTTCACCTCGCTAAAGAAAGTGTTACTGAGAAGGGGACATGCATCAAAGCATCAGAAAAATCAAGTTTGGACTTTTCGTAACTGGAAACTTGCCATTCTTGGTGGGTAACCTTTCCCGTGTCAACGACTCCAGGTACCATTCCATACGAGCAAAAGTAATATTCTATGTCTTTTAAAATTTAGATAAGAAATTAAATCATAAAATATTAAAAAATTCATCATTTAAATAAAAAAGGCTTATTTTAATTTATAAAAATTGGTTAGTTTATAAAAATAAATATTAAAATTCTAATTCTAATTTTAAATCAATTCAACTTAATTTAATTAATTGAGGGTTTAAATTAAATTAATTTATTATTTTTAATGACAATACAAAACTTTTTTATGAATGTAATAATAGATTAATAGTTTGACTTTTATTTATACGGTTTGATTGTAAAAATTCGTTTTTGATATTTAGAGAATTTCATTATTATTTTAGACATAAGATAACATATTTTAAAGAACTAAATTTTTTGAAAATTTTCAATTTAATGTTCAAAATTTTTAATTTTTAATTAATTAAAATTTATAATCTTAACAACTTATAAGTTATGTTCACTGTTTTAGTTTCCGTAAATGATTGGTTGACAATTAATTTTTTACTTGAACGTTTATATGTCATGGATAAAACAAATTTCGTTAATCAAATTAACAAAATGTTAATTAAAAAAACGTTTTGATTTGATTAAAATTAAAAAAATCTCAAAAGATTAATCTATTATCCTTTTGAATTGTTGGGGAATATTGTAGGCAAACTTTAATCAAATAATGAACTAGTTTGGTCCATCAAATGATTGAAAATTTGAATCTTGACACATTACCAAACAAACATGCAATCATATACGAGAATGACTGAATTTAGTTACTGATTACCAAACTTAAGTATTATTAATCTTTTTTAAATTTTATATCTTAGCGAAATTTTTATTAATATATCACTTTTTATTGAAGTTACTTACTACGCAAATAATGGTAAATGCCCACCATCAATAATTTTGGTAGAAGACTGAAGAATGGTAATCGATTTCAGAAAGGATCATAAGCGTACACGACTTTTGTCCTCGTTTTCCAAAATATAAACATCTATTTAAAGGAACAAAGGAAACATGCAAACATAATTCCATTGTCGTCTAGTCCGGTTAGGATACCTGGCTTTCACCCAGGCGACCCGGGTTCAAATCCCGGCAATGGAATCATAGTTTCTGATTAAAAATCGGGGCATTTTTATGTTTAGGGGTTTCAATTTTCAAAAAATTCATAGAAGGTCCCTAATTCAGTTTTTCTTTTGCAAACATGTCCTTAAATTTGTGAGGCATCTTCTCTGGGAAGGAAACGAGGGAAAGAAACCGAGGTGGGTTATGATTTGACGACATCCAAACGGAGTGTTCTCTTTCTAACTCACACTCGCAGATTCCAAACTTCATCCATTCATCAACACCTTCCTTTCCAGGCAAAAGATAAGAAGAACAAAATCGCATTTTGTGCATTTACCAGTCGTATGGTCTTAATTCACAGGTTTTGACAGCTTCGGATGCTTTTGCGGTGAATACGACTAACATGGTCAGCTACCGATGATTTTGGTGGATTCTGCACTGTCTTCTTTAATAATGCAGAGTCTATAGTTGTAATGTCTAAGTCATGTTTCGAAGTTGATACGTTCTTAAAATCTGTCTGGGTGTTGCAGTTCGTTTGTCAAGAATTATATATGTTCTTTGCTGCGTGTGTTTTGTATCGGTTGAATCACATTTCTGTCTGTACTACTAGGCCATTGAATCTTGTTGTGGTTCAAATTCTTACACATGCTTTCTGGCTTCTAATTTGATTAAATAAATTAAACATAGAGATTTGCATGTTGAGAATTCCACGCCCAGTTCAAAGGGGCATACGAGTAATCTTGATATTAAGAGCTACTGCTTTATAATTGATGGAATTAATCTTCTGCGTGATATCCCCCACCTTTGTTTCTGGAAATTTTGCGCCTTCATGTAATTTACAAAATTAAGAGTTTGCTTCTACTTCTTTTTACATGAATTTGTAATTTCTTTTTCACTTGAATTTTAGATGCATAACACTTATTAAATGTATCTTTCCATGGGAGTATCTTAAATTATGTTTACTGTCTCTGCATCACTTCCAGCTCATTGAAAGTGTTTCATAGTGATTAATTTATATTTTCTTGATTCCCTCTGGCCATCTTGTTCGATTCATGTTGCAGATAAAAGATGTGAAGGAAACAGATGATTTACTTCTGAGATACTATATTGGGATTTTCAATTTTAAAATATGATTTAAATTTAAAAAAAACCTTTTGTTTTTTAGTTGATGCATATTGGAAATTATTCATAAATGGCCAATGTCTTTTTAAGAATTCATGAAAGTCCTTGGCTTTCGTTCATATTATTTATTCATGCTTTTAACTTCCTTAACTTTGAATATATCAGATGCATAGAGATCCACCCAAGTTCCCATGTGATACTGAGACAGAGCTTGACAGGATCAGCAGCCTACCTGAACATATTTTAGATCAAATCTTGTTGCAGTTGTCACTTAGGGACGCTGTGAGAACAGGCATTCTATCAAAGAAGTGGAGGTACAGATGGGCCAAAATCCCACATCTTGTATTTGATAATAACTGTCTCACATTATCTACCCAAGACCAAGGTCTTATCAAGAATAAGCTTGTCAATGTTGTAGATCATATCCTCTTACTTCACCATGGCCCAATCTACAAGTTTAAACTTTCTCATAGAGACCTTCTCGGAGTTCCTGACATCGATAGATGGATTCTTCATTTGTCAAGAATTCCGATCAAGGAGTTCATACTTGAAATATGGAAGGGACAACGTTACAAACTGCCTTCATGTTTATTCTCTTATGAGAATTTGACTCATTTGGAGCTATTCAATTGTTTGCTAAAACCACCACCATCATTTAAAGGCTTCCGAAAGTTGAAGAGTCTCGACCTTCAGCACATTACCTTGGCTCAGGATGCATTTGAAAATCTTATTTCTGGCTGCCCTCTGCTGGAGAGGTTGACATTGATGAACTTTGATGGTTTCTGTCATCTGAATATAAATGCGCCAAATCTTCAGTTCTTTGACATTGGAGGTGTTTTTGATGATGTTAGTTTTGAGAATACGTTTCAGCTGACCCTAGTTTCTATTGGCTTGTATGAGAATGTCAAAAATGACTCAAGAATGGCTCATGGAGGTTATTGTAAATTGCTAAGCTTCTTTGCCAACCTGCCTCGCATCCGAAGACTTGAGGTTCAGAGTTACTTTTTACAGGTAATGGTCCCTTCATATAATTTGTCAGATCTCCAAAAGTTGTTTAACTCATAGATTATATGCATTCATTGTCTTTGTGACTGCAACAAAATTTATTTGTTTCTCTAACACTTGTTCTCTTGTCATGCTTTCTGATTATTTAGCTTTCTTCAGTCATCATTCTAGTGCTTTTAAGAACAATTTAATGAACTATTTGAATTCCTAATTTTTGGCATTTGTTTATAGAGTACAGATGTATGCTTTCTACTGAATCCGTTGTTTGTTTCAGTACTTGGCTATGGGAAACATACCAAGCAAGCTGCCAAAACCGTGCATTGATCTAAATTACCTTTCCATACGCATTAACTTTAATGATTTGGAGGAGAATTCAGCTGCGTTATGCCTCTTAAGAAGTGCCCCTAATTTACAAGAACTTGAGATGCTGGTAAGCTCCATCTCATGTCCTTGTGTGAAGATTTTGATTTTGATTTCTTATACTTTAAATTATATCTTGTCTTGCTTTCTTTCAACTTATTTTCCTACATCATTATCGATTTTGTGAACCACATGATTAATTGTAAATTTCTGACATCTTGTCGTTTTCTTTAGGCTCGTCCTGAGGAACAGAATTCTGCTGTCACAGTGACTAAGTTTTCAGAAGAAGATAAATGGAACTGTCTGTTTGGCCAATTGCAATTTGTAAAAATAGTCGGCATATCTGGTGTTAAAGCTGAACTTGACTTCATTAACTTTCTCCTTTCAAACTCTCCCATGCTTGAAAGAATGACTATTAAGCCAGCCCCTACTAATGAGGGATGGGGGATGGTAAAACAGCTGCTCCGCTTTCGACGAGCCTCTGTGCAAGCAGAAATTGTGTATATGGACCCCTAACCTACTATCTGTCCTTATGCTCGTGAAGGCTGAAAAGCCATTCTCCTCTAATATTATGTAACTTTTTTCTGGGTCTTATTCACGTTCTAGCTTTACTTGATGGCACCTCTTTGAATGACCTACTAATAGGAATTCTGGTGAGGATTGCTGGTTCAGTCTTTGTCTATATTCATTTGGTTGGATGCATAATTGAGCTCCCTCCCTTTTGTAGCCGTCTTCAAGACATGAAAAAGGTTATTGCCATGTGTGAATTTTCCTCAAGCTCTGGATTCTAGGTTGGTTCCCGTCTCACTTTCCATATATTTTACCTGTCCATCCATTTTGAGTACTTTCTCACATGGAAATTGGAAAGTTGGTTTCCAAAGACCATCTTCCAACTGGAGCCAGTAATTAATTCTATTGGATGCCTAATAGTAGTATCAGTTTTTCAAATCCAACGTGTGATTCTTTTCCCGTATGGAATCTTTATCTGACTTTTACTCGTTCTTGGTGAAAGAAGAAAAAAGATTCAATGCTACTTGTCGCCCAGAATTACGTCCTTCCTGACTAGGTAGCTCTGTCCACAAGGTGGTTGTAAGCTTTCAGAAAGTTGAGCAGATTTCCCTCAAGACCAAATTTATCTTTTACTCGATGGATTTATTGTGTGTAACGGGTGCTATGAGAATTGTTAACAGCAGATGATAAAAGTACAATTTTTTTTATTTTATACGATGTTAAAAATGAGTTAATTTGGGGCTAAAATTTTGCTTCCCGCAAGAGACCTACCTGACTTAAGCAGGAATTAGTTTAAGAGTGGATGGCTTAAAGGTGCCTTCCCATAATTAAGATCCTCCTAGGACACCTCGTAAGAGAAAAAAAGAGTTAATTTAGTGAAATAAATTAAAATAATGTAACTCAAGTCAAAATAAAGGTTTGTCTCTAGATGAAATATATTCAATGATATATTTGAAATATAATTCAAGTAGAAAGATATATGAGTTGTTGTAATAACTCATATATACTATTTTTTTCATTAACCTGTGAAATCACACACAATAATCAGAGTAGTCATTTCCTAACAAGTTTGATGGATTTCATAGCCAATTCAGCACTCGACACCTGAGCATCTTTGTTGGGTGATTTCAGCGGTAGAAAACTCCTAAGCTAACAAGACAAAGAGATTGCGTATTTGTTTTTTGTTTTGCTACTTACTAATTTCAACCGATGAACAGTGCAAGTGATAATAATATATCTGGGTTTGGTCCCCTCAAGAGGCTTGTGTCAGGAAAGTGACTCCTACTACGCCATGGTCAACCGGCAAGGTAGTTCAAGCGTTAATGAAATAAAGACAAATCTATTTACGCGAGTAGTAATATTCCATCCTGAAACATCAGATTCGTATATATACATTATCTTCCTAGTCAACACATAACAATCACTCTGGCCTGCACCTAACCAAAGGCGTGAAAAGGACAAATATTCCTGGCATTTTATATACAAGAGGGAGAGCTATTGGCCATAGTATAGGTTTCAGAGTTTGCACAACGACAAAACTAGAAGCTATGGCCTTGGAAGCTCCGCTGCTTGAGGAGAACCATATCAACCGCCACGAAGAAGGACGTTTCACTGTGACTGCTAAAGAGTTCGGTGACGAGTCGAAGAGGTTATGGAAGCTTGCAGGTCCGGCGATTTTCACAGCCGTCAGTCAGTACTCACTCGGGGCACTGACTCAGACCTTCGCTGGTCTTGTGGGAGAGCTCGAGCTGGCTGCCGTGTCCGTTGAGAACTCGGTTATTGCAGGTCTAGCCTATGGAGTCATGGTGAGTTCGACCATATACCCTCTTAGACATGTCCTCGGAAGATATAACTTATAGAGTCATGACAGTGATAGCATAGTTTTAGTTTTGTAAGGAAAATCAAACCATAGATCATAAGACCTAATATACTCTTGATTGATCATGCAGTTGGGAATGGGGAGTGCCCTGGAGACTCTGTGTGGGCAAGCGTATGGTGCAGGAAAATACAGAATGCTGGGTATATACATGCAAAGATCATGGGTCATTTTGGTGGCAACTGCCTGCTTTTTGCTTCCGATCTATGTCTGGGCTCCTCCCATTTTGAAGTTATTCGGGGAGACCAATAAAATTTCGGAAGCTGCTGGTCAGTACTGTTTTTTTTTTAATTGTTATCTCTGCTTCATCCTCTACTTCTTCCATGGTTTGATTCTGGTCCAAACAACAAAGTTTAGTACGTTGTATAATATTTTATTCTGTCACGTGAATTTCAACTATTTATTTACGTGAATCTCGGGTGAATCTTGCATAAATAAATACAGAACTTACATAAATGAATGATTAAAATTTATATGACAGAATAAAACACCATAATATTAGATAAAGATCCGTCCATTGTATATAATGCCAACGTGGGAGATGGTTAATTTGTCTGTCGACCTAGTCCTGACCTAGATCTATTATAAGTTCCTGCTTCATATTACAAATATATTTAAACTTAGAACAACTTGTTTCCCTTCTGCCACCGGCATCGAATCTTATAATATTTTTATTTAAAAATCAACGCAACCATTTAATAAATTGAATATTCTTATTTTTTAAAATGTTTCACTAATATAATTAGCAAGCCGTTGATAATAATATTAATAATATTTTTTAAAATAATATTAATAAATAATAATAATAGTAATAATTCGATAAATTAAATTACGATTGATTAGATCTTGAAAAGCGAATTAAGAATATACAAAAATGAATTGGGCCTGCTATTTAACAAGTAGGTCTTTAATAGGTTTTCAGTTTCCTATAGCGCCAAAAACAGTTGCTTACCTGTCTCAAAGGTTTTGTGCAGGAAAGTTTGCTCTATGGATGCTTCCACAACTGTTCGCTTATGCATTCAATTTTCCCATACAAAAGTTTCTCCAAGCACAGAGGAAAGTCATGGTTATCTCCTGGATTTCGGCGTTGACACTGGTCTTGCACATTTTTTTCAGCTGGCTGTTAATACTGAAGCTTGGATGGGGCTTAGTTGGAGCAGCAGTCACTCTAAATGCTTCATGGTGGCTTATAGTTATTTTGCAGCTGATTTACATTTTCATTACCAAATCAGATGGTTCTTGGAGCGGATTTTCATGGTTGGCGTTTGCAGATTTGTGGGGTTTTGTCAAGCTTTCATTAGCATCTGCTGTAATGTTATGGTAGTAGTTCTCCTTCGGGTTTTGTACTTCTGGTTGGTGGGTTATTTGAACTGCAAGGCTGATATCTGTTGCTAAATAATTAAATTTCAGCTTGGAATTTTGGTACCTGATGATACTGATTGTGATAACTGGTCAGCTGCCTAATCCTCTCATAGCAGTTGATGCTGTCTCCATCTGGTAATATTTACGAGCTTAATTACCTCATATTTATGGTTTCTTTTTAATTTTTTATTGTCTTAATTAGAACTGAGTATTAATCTGGATATTATTCGTTTCTGAATGACAATTTTGCAGCATGAACATACAAGGATGGATTGCAATGATATCGATCGGATTCAATGCTGCAATAAGGTGAACTCCCTGCCCTTTTGTTAAGAGTTAGAACAGCAGCCTCCGGGCTTCCTGAAAACCTTGAATATCTCATATAGGGATGACAATTTTGGCCTGACTCAGACTCGACTCGAATCGGCCCGGAATAATTTCGACGTTATTTCATAATAATTTAAGAACCAAGTGACTAAAATGATGTTATTTTGTTAACTCTAGGATAATTTTATCAAAATGACATCCTTTTGATCTCCAGATTAATTGAACTACAAAAGTTAGGATTTGAGCTAACCTATTGCAATCTTTTATCCCATAAATTTAGGCTCTGCACAATTCCCAGTTAAAACATGGAAACAAATGGTTGCAAGGACTTTATTGTACTTATCAGTTGAAAAATGGTAACATTCTTATTTTTTTAACAGTATTAGAGTATCAAATGAACTTGGAGCTGGCAATGCTCGTCTTGCAAAGTTTTCAGTGGTAGTGGTCTCCATCACAGCATTGGCTATAGGTGCTATTTGCATGACTCTTGTTCTATCAACAAGACAGTATTTCCCGTACCTCTTCACCAACAGTGAAGCTGTTGCCAAGGAAACAACCAAACTTGCTATGTTGCTTGGGGTCAGTGCACTTCTGAACTGCCTTCAACCTGTTCTATCCGGTAAGGACAAAAACCATTGAATTCTAGAACTTAGGAACAAGTCTAGCATTTTACAAAAGTAAGAATTTCCATTCCTCTTCAGGGGTTGCAATTGGAGCTGGATGGCAAGCTCTTATTGCATACATCAACATTGGATGTTATTACATAGTTGGATTGCCTGCTGGCATACTCTTGGGCTTCACTTTTGCTTTTGGAGTTATGGTAAATCACACTACCCTTCCTTTTTCTCTATTTGGGAGACAATACTTTATTTCTTATATCTTTGGAATCTGCTTAACAAGTTCGTAAGTCACGTAATTCAAATAAACTACTTGACGGACAGTAACAGACTCGATTTAAATAGAGTTTAGAGATCTTATAAGCCAATACTTTTTGCTAGAGCATGAATAGGCTCGTATACCAACTGCATTGATTGTTTTTCTTTCACCTAATATAAGTATCAACTTGTGTTCTGCAGGGCATATGGTCAGGCATGATCTCAGGGATTGTCTTACAGACAGCAATTCTGATAGTCATCATTTCACTCACTAACTGGAACAGAGAAGTTGGTGCTTCTATTCATTCTGGTTTCCTGTTTTAATTCTGAAATAAGGCTTGTGATCTATCTGAGCATGTTTCTTGACGAGCTTTTATGGGATTTGCAGGCTCAACAAGCAGAGAGCCGAGTTAAGAGATGGGGAGGAACGAGTGGAGAGCATCGATAGGAATGGATTGCAATTTCGAGAAAGTAAACAAGCCTTCTTGGATTATCTAAACAAGTGGTCTTATCTCAAGTAATTTCACTTGTTTTTTTTTAATTATTGACACTAAATTGGTATTAATAAGCTTCGAGTAGGCTTACAATAAACAAACACCATTAAAGGATCATTTTCAAAATCATTATTTTAGAAAATAACCTTCAAAATTAAGGCTTAAATTATCTATTTAATAATCATTAGTTATGACTTTCTTTTAGATTTTCCAAAGCAATTAATTTTATTCACAATAAGTTTGTATATCAATGTTAAATTGTTTATATCATCCAAAAACAATCGCCTAATTTTATGAAGATTAATAGGGCTTGTGTGACTGATAGGGATGGCAGTGTGCGAGGCCCAAGTCCAGATCGAGCCTTAGACAGCGAGCCCAAGCTTGAGCTTGATCGGGCTTGAGACAAATCGATTGAGCCCAATTCCGAATTGGCCTAGCCCGAACATTTTCTAAAAAATTTAAAAATTCAAATTAACGTTGTTTTTAGTAAACGACGTCGTTTTATTTATCAAGGTCAAACCTCGGGTGGACAGGGTTTGGGTAGTCTAAGCGCCCAACTTGGGGTTCTTTGTTTTTTTCAAAAAATGGGATCCGAAGTTTGATTAACCCGGACCTAACCCTTTGACTTCGGGTCCGATCAACAGGTCAGGCTTCATCCCTAATTACGTTTATGCGGAGGAATACCTCAATTAATGTATTGTAACATTTAGATAATAATTATTTTTACCTTGCAAACGGTGAGATCCAATAATTCCATTTCTAAGAATAAGAACATATCTTTACCATGAAATTAAATTGAGTTTGAAGCAAACATTTTAACTTGTGTTTCATAATTTAATTATATTTTAAGAGGAATTAAATAATAATTATTTTAATAAAATAAAAAAATAAAAACACTAATACTCTTTTAAATAATATATACATATTTTATTAAAATTGATAAATTTAAAGATTTTAATATTAAATTAAAAATAATTCAAACATCTTTTTTATGTTATTGATAATTTTATCTTATTAATAAAAATGATTTTGATAGGAATTGATATAAAATAGATAAAAAAATCAAACGAATTAAAAAATTTCCTTAAGTTCAACTGTTCAATGAGTTTTTTAAATTATGATTTCTATTTTAATTATGGAATCCGATTTCATGATAAAAATAAACAGGCCCAGTCCGACACGGAAAAGAAAGTTAGAAACGCGTTATCTTCAAGCATAACTAATTAGACGACTCCTTCCTGTACAGATCAGAATTAGTCACAATTGATCACAGCCGTTTAAACCCACCGACCTTATTTCAACAATCAATCATAACCGTTCGTGATAAACCACCGCCTCAACTTTGGCCTTTGCGATTCTATAAATAAGCTTCCCCACCTCACCCCCGCCAACTTACGCTCATCCTTCTCCTCTACGTCTTGTCTTCTGGTTTGTTCTCCTTAGTTCTCTTTTCTTATAATGGTGGTTGGTGTGTTTAGATGTAGGAAGCAGAGGACGATTCGATGTTTCTTTGACGAATTGCTTGGTATTAGGTCTGCGGTTGGTGTATTTGGCGGTTATTACGAAGACGAGTTCGAGTTGGATTGGGAAGATAATGGGTTCTTAAACGATGATCGTAATGGAGTGTGATTTTATTGAAGAGTTTGTTTTGATCATGCCTGCTGTTTCTTGTTGGAGGCCGTCTTTCTTTATAGCCTTCGGTTGATTGTTAGTTTTTGATCTTGGATCGTATTCTGGTTTTAACAGATCTCGGAACCTCTGATGGAGAGGATGTGAGATAATCTGCAATGGCTAATCTTTCATTCTACGGTCATCCTGTCAGTTTTTTTATAGCATGGCTACGGTTTCTTCTTAGACGTCGTCTTTCTTTTTAGCTACTGGTTGGTTATTGGAGAGGATATTAGAGAAACTGCGATGGATGATGGATAATCGTCTTTTTGGTTTCTCGGTATATCTGAGAGCAGCTGATCTATATTTACAGGAAACGACTAACAATTGAAATCACGCAGCTGTCGCGGCCCTACCTGATTTCTTTGTGATCTCTTTCTCAATCGATTATTGACGTAGCGTTGCCTCTGACCGTCTGGTTTTGATTATTTACATTCAATCTTTTTTACAGTACACGTCGAGAAACGACCCAATTATCGAGTCCTTTAAGGTCACGAGACCCTCTCATATCTTCTTGGTTTCACAAGTCATCCTCTTTCGGTTGATTCTTGATGCAATATGTGATTTTCTTTATTTGTTTATCTGATTTCGTTCTTTTCTATGCTGGATATCGGTCTTTTCATTTTGACAGAATTCCTAATTTATAAATATTGTGGGTGCTCGGTGATGTGTTGTTACTCGTATATGCCTATGGAGGTTTCGTCTATTTGGTGACTATCTGCATCTCTTTTGGTGTATACATTCTCTTGTCTCACAATGGATTTACAGTGAGCTATTGAGGAATTTTGGGTTATTGTTTTTTATAAATATCAGATATGGAAAACCATATTTAGAGATGGCAAGAACTTTCCTTATTCTCATCCGTCAGAATTGCGCGAGCAATCGGTTTATGGGTGTAGGCAATATACGTCTCAAGATGAGTGTCGGTGACGGTGTAAGGGCTTCATTAAGTTTTGTATTGGTTCTTAATTTTTTGTCTTGTTATATGAACTTAAAGTGCGGGCATAATGCTAGGTGGTGGTGCATGTGGTCACTTGCTTTGATAACAGGATAGTCATTAGAGCTGTTTGGAAGGCATTCTCGGCAGCAAATGGTGAGATTACTGTTTACGGGGATCTGCAAGCTTATTTTTTTCATTTTGTCTCTCTCCTCTTGTTTCAATATTAGAACATATTCTTTCTGGTTTGCTGTGGAGAGGGTTCTGTTTTCAGGTTCACAACTTACTGTGTACTGATCTCCTATATGTGTGTACCTCCACTATCCGCAATTTTTTGAAAGTTCTGTTACAGCTTCTTCCTGGACAAACAAGTAGGGACATTGTTGGATGTTTCGCTTCATAAGTGGTGGCTGTTGAGTTGTGATGTTGATCATATGAGGAAAGAGTGATTGTTGGCTATTTGATTATGAGCTCTGATAAATTTTAAATCCTACGATCATCCTATTTATGTTTTTCTCTTATATTATGGCTACAATTTCTGGTTAGATGACGTCTTCCTTTTTAGCTTTTGGTTGATTATTGGAGAGGATTTTAGAGGAATTGCGATGGGTGATCGATAATTGTCTTTTTTGTCGTCCTTTTGGTTTCTCAGTATATCTGAGACGCAGTTGATCTGTTTTTACAGTACACGACTAACAATTGAAATCTCGCATCAGTCACGTCCCTACCTGATTTCATAGTTACTCTGTGATTTCTTTCTCAATCTATGTAGCATTGCCTTTGACCGTCTGGCTTTGATTTTGATTATTTACATTCAATCTGTCTTTACAGTACTCATCGAGAAACGACCTAATTATCGAGTCCTTTAAGGTCATGTGGCCCTCTCATCTCTGCTTGGTTTCACAAGTCATCCTCTTTCGGTTGATTCTTGATGCAATATGTGATTTTCTTTATTTGTTTTTCTGATTTCGTTCTTCTCTATGTTAGATATTGGTCTTTTCATTTTGAAAGGATTCCTAATTTATGAATATTGTGGGTGCTCGGTGATGTGTTGTAACTCTTAAATGCCTATGGAGGTTTCGTCTACTTGGTGACTGTATGCATCTCTTTTGGTGTATACATTCTCATTTCTCATAATGGATTTACAGTGAGCTATTGAAGAATTTTGGGTTATTGTTTCTTACAAATTTCAGATATGGAAAACCATATTTAGAGATGGCAAGAACTTTCCTTATTCTCATCCATCAGAACTGTGGGAGCAATTGGTTTATTGGTGTAGGCAGTATACTTGTTAAGATGAGTGTTGGTGACAGTAAAGGGCTTCATTAAATTTTGTATTGGTTTCAATTTTTGGTCTTGTTATGTGGAACTTAAAAGTGCGGGCATAATGCTAGGTGGTGCTGCATGTGGTCACTTGCTTTGATAACGGGGCAGTCATTAGAGCTATTTGGAAGATATTCTGTTACGGAAGCAAATGGTGAGATTACTGTTTACCGGGATCTGCAACCTTTTTTTTTTCATTTCATCGCCTCTCTCCTCTTGTTTCAATCTTTGAACATATTCTTTCTGGTTTGGTGTGGAGGGGGTTTCGATTTTCAGGTTCACAACTTATTGTATACTGATCTCCTGCAATTATTCATATATTATGTGTGTACCTCTGCTTCATCTGCAATTTTTTTATGGTTCTGTCGCAGCTTCTTCTTGGACAAACACGTAGGGACATTGTTGGATGTTTAGCTTCATAAGTGGTGGCTGTTGAGTTTTGATATTGATCATATGAGAAGAGTGATTGTTGGCTATATGAGTATGAGCTCTGATAAATTTTAAATTCTACAGTCATTCTATCTAATTTTTTTTCTTAAATTATGGTTACGATTTCTTGTTAGACGTTGTCTTTCTTTTTAGCTTTTGGTTGATTATTGGAGAGGATTTTAGAGAAACTGCGATGGATGATGGATAATTGTCTTGTTGTTGTTGTTTTGTTTCTCAGTATATCTGAGACGCATTTGATCTGTTTTTACAGAAAACGACCAACAATTGAAATCAAACAGCTGTCACATCCCCACCTGATTGATTATTGATGTAGCATTTTTTCTGACCATCTGGTTTTGATTATTTACATTCATTCTTTTTTTACAGTATACATCGAGAAACGACCTAATTATCGAGTCCTTTAAGCTCTCTCATCTCTACTTGGTTTCACAAGTCTCCTCTTTCGGTTGATTCTTGACACAATATGTGATTTTCTTTATCTGCTTTTTTGATGTCGTTCTTCTCTATGTTAGACATCGGTTTTTTCATTTTGATAGAATTCCTAGTTTACGAATATTGTGGGTGCTCAGTGATGTAACTCGTATATGCCTATGGAGGTTTCTTCTATTTGGTGACTATCTGCATCTCGTTCAGTGTATACATTCTCATGTCTCGCAATGGATTTACAGTGAGCTATTGAAGAATTTTGGGTTATTGTTTCTTACAAATTTCAGATATGGAAAACCATATTTA
>JAOTBA010000006.1:2570576-2592884 GCA_025629845.1 Erythroxylum squamatum
ACGGTTAGTCAGTTGAGCTCTGTAACTAACTCAAGCTGATACTTCCGATTTCTTTCGTCTGATTATTGTATCGTCTGCTTTTTGCTTTGCATAGCTTTCGTCTGCTTTTTCTTCGCATAGCTTTCGTCTGCTTTTTCTTCTTATAGCTTTCGTCTGCTTTTTCTCCTTCATCTGTTTTCTGACTTCGTCTGATTTCTCTGACTTTGTCTGATTTTTCAAATATCTTTTGTCTGCTTTTCTTTGAATGGCTTTCGTCTGCTTTTCTGATAAGCTTCCGTCTGCTTTTCTGATAAGCTTCCGTCTCAGCTTTCGTCTGTATTTTGCTTTGTCTGATTTTTGCTCTTAGGCTTTCGTCTGTTTTTGTTAAGGTATATTTCATCTGCTTTTCATTTCGTCTGCTTTTTGTTTGTCATCAAAATCATTCAATACGTAAAGTCAATTTTGACTTAACAGTGTCATTGTGCGTATAAACAATTAGACATAAACACCACGAACAACTCCCAGAGCGTAACCTTCAATTTGTAGTGCCTTACAATCTAGAGAAGCGACTTATTATATGAACATGACAATGACTAGATGTGGTATGATTCAGGTGTATCATTTAATGTTACTTAATCTTATTATTACTAGCCTATGGTGGATGTTATTGCCTCTTAAGGTCCAGGATATAAGGCTCATTCAATTGATGACTATAGAGGTAAACTTCTAAGCAGCTCTGTTTATAAAATAAACAGTTATTTGGATGAAAGAAGAATGACTTGGGAGACTCGTGGGTATACAATCATGTTTGATGGTTAAACAAATAGAAGACATGAGCCTATTGTCAGTTTTTTAGTTTATTTTGTTAAGAGGGTAATGTTTTTAAAGTCTATTGATGCATTTGACATTGTTAGAAATATGATACTTTGTTTTAGATATTTAACGAAGTTGTAAATGAAGTTGGGTCAGAAAATATTGTTCAGTTCATTACTGGTAATGATTCTGCTTATAAAGCAGTTGGAAAAAGATTTCAAAGTAGGTATGATTCTTTTTATTAAACTCCTTAAGATGCAAACTGAATTGACTTCAAGTTAGAAAATATAAGAGATTCTAAATATTTTCATATTATTGATGAAATTGTGCAAAAATAAAAAAAAAGTGACCAAGTTCATCTATAAGTGTGCTTGGGTCTAAAATTTGATGAGAAAAGGTTTCATTGATGGTAGGAACTGAAGTTTTATTTATTTGATTTTTCAGATTATTTTTTATCTTAATAATCATAAAAATGAGATCAAAATTGATTTATTAAAATTTTAACTTGTTAATTGATTTATATGAGACATACAATTTACTAATTATTATTTAATTAAAGTATTTAATATATGATTAATTATTTAAAGATAAGATTTAATATATAATTCAATCATTTAATATGCAACTTAGTTAAAATAAAATTTTGCATTCTTTCATTGTTCATTGTTGTCTTTAGAAAATAATATTGTAAGTACACATTCATTATACGGTCATTATCCTTCCTATCTTATGAGTAGTTAAATACAAAGTAAAAATAGTCCATGTTAATTTTTCTTATTTCGTATGCCTTTAAAATGACTTTTAAGATATGCCTTGATTTAGGAGAGTATACTCATTACTCAATATAATATGAAATTATAAATGTTCAAGTAAAATTTGTTGCATTTTATTTAGTATAATAAAGTCATTTTTGCAATACGTGTTATCATAAAGAAGATGTAAGATATAGTCTATCTAAATATGCATATAATTGACTATTGAATTTTTATAGTTATGAAATGAAATGATATGTACTAAAACTTTATTTTTTAATATGAATTTATTAATTTAATCTTGACATGCATTTTTATTTATTTGTTTAGATAAATGGAGGGAAAATCAAGTATTTTTGATAATTTAACCGTTTTAGGATGATTTGATAATCTAATATGGGCTCATACTAGAGTGGTTCTTGGAATGAAGAACCATATCATTTGTTTATTATAACAAGTATTTGAACAGTGGGAGAATCATCATATTAAAAAAGCATTTAGTTGGGATCAAAGTTGACGTAGAGAAGACAGTTGTCTAACTTTTTGCACCACAAACATCTCCTGTAGCTCAACCTTCAATCTGTAGTGTCTTATAATCTAGAGAAGCAATTCATAATGAGGACATGGTAATGGGCAAATAATGGTATCATTCAATATCGTCAATCTTATTATTATCAACCTATGATGGATGTTATTGCCTCTTATGGTCTAGGATATAAGACACCTTTAATTGATGACTATAGAGGTAAACTTCGAAGCATCTATATTTATAAAATAAATAGTTATTTGGATGAAAGAAGAATGATTTGGGCAATTTACGAGTGTTCAATTATGTATGAAGGTTAGACAAATACAAGAAATGAGTCTATTTTCAGTTTTTTAGTTTATGATGCTAAAGGAACAATGTTTTTGAAGCCTATTGATGTGTCTGGCCTTGTTAGAAATGATGATACTCTGTTTCAAATATTTTATAAACGTTGTTCAGTTCATTATTAATAATGATTATACTTGCAAAGAACCTTGGAAAAGATTACAAAGTAGGTATGATTCTTTTTATTAGACTTCTTGTGTTGCACATTACATTGACCTGATGTGGAAAAATATACAAGATGTTAAATATTTTCTTACCATTGATGAAATTGTGAAGAAACAAAAGAAGTGACTAAGTTCATCTATAATTGTGTATGAGCCCTGAATTTGATAATAAATTGTTTTACCAATGGTAGGAATTTGTATCATCATACTATTACAATATTTGAGACTAATTTTTTATTACTTTGGTGTTTTGTTATGATAAAGAAGTTGAGACAAATATTTATAAGTGATAAGTAGGTCGCATCTCAGTATGCCAAGTCTAATTCTAGAGTGGAAGTTTCTAAAATTATACTTGAAGATCGTGAATTTTTATTCTTGTGTCAATTTGTAATATTAGTTTGTGAACTTTTGATGAGAGTAATTCCTCTGACTGATAGTGTTAAGAAGGCAATAATGAGTTATTTTTATGATGTCATGGAGAGGACGAAAGAAGCAATCAAGGTCATTCTAAAAATGTCTTCTTTGTATACACCTTATCTTGAAATCATTAATAAAATATGAGCAAGACAACTTTACTCTCTATTGTTTGCAGTTGAGATATTTTTTTAATCCTATTGTCTATTTCAGACCAAGATTTGTAAAGAAAGTTGAAGTTAATAAGAGAATGTTATTAACTATTACAATAATTGTTACCTATGAGATGATGTAAGATCTCATAACCTCACAAATAGAGACTTATAAGGATGCTTCTAATGATTTTAGGATGCCTATTACTATTCGTCAATAAGACAAGCTTAATTCAAGTATATATTTTTCATTTTTGTTACAAGTTGAAAATTAATCATCACTTTATTTTATTTATAATGTTACTTTTATTGTTTTACAGTTGCTTAGGGAACCAATTCGAAACTGGTGTTCCAGAATTACAAAGGTTTTCAATTTGAATTCTGAGTCAATTTGTGAGTGCAACATGGTGTGAAAGAAATTAAAGTACATTTGAATTCGTCTATTCCAAGAAAAGGAATAGATTAAAATACAAAAGATTAAAAGACTTGATCTTTATTCTATACAATTTAAAACTTCGTGAAAGACAAGTTATCATTATTAAGATGAATATAATTATTGTAATTTTAATAATTAAATTTTATTTGTTTATTATGACTCTTAATAAAACAAGTAATTCTGTAGTTCCAATTTGTCTTGATCATATTGAACTTTTGGCGAATTAGGTTTACGAAAAACCGAGTTTAAAAGATGAGAGTGATTTGAAAGATAGTCTTGGATGGAAAAATATTGACATCTTATTTAATATAATGAATTTGAATGAAGATGATGAAGAGGCTCCTTTCGATGATAAGAAATCTGTACCGAATGAGAATTGTGATTAATAAAAATTGAGTTGATATTTGATTGAATGAAGTTCCAAATTTTTCATTTCTTATCTTTTTTAATTTCACTTGTATTTGATGCATATATTAAATGCTATATATGTAATATAAATATAACTATAACTTTTTTTGTTTCAAATTTCACTTCTAGTTAGTTGTTTTCTTAGCACGAATTCTTATTGCAACAATTATAGAGTAATGAAACTTAGTATTCTTTTTATTTAATGTTTTGATTTACTTATTATTTATTACATGATAAAATTTTAACATTTTAAGTACTTTGTATTATCATTAGTTTTATATTTGTATGATGATTAAATGATTTTTATATTAAATATGATTATTATTTATATGTAGAATACATGAAAAGTAATATTAAATTAAAACAAATAGAATGTTTTTATTTCAAATTTCTATTGTTGTGATATTTTGGATGCATGGTTGACATAAAATTATAAATTATATAACACAATATATTAAGTGACTATTTTCTGTTTTTTAAAAATTTCAGGAATTATTTTATAATTACCAAAATAGTGCCCTGTATTGACAAGTACGAGTGTAGTACCATATCATAACTAAATTTGGTATCGGTATCGGTAATTCTTTAAAAAATTGTCAACTAAACTTAATTTATCATACACGAAATATACGTTAAATTTGTTTCAAAAATTTTAATTTAAGCTAATAACAAAGAAAAAATTAATATTCAATCTTAAGGTTATCGTGTCCGTAAATTTTTAATGTTAAAGACAAAAATTTTAAACATAACTATATTTCTATTGGTGAAATAATGTTGACATATTTTACCCTCCTTTTCTCTCTTCATATTTAGTCATTCATTTATAATAAACGGTTGAGGTTAATTGAACGTGACCTATCACCTGAAAAGATTTAAACATAAATAGGTTTATCACATTCTCAAATATAATTAATTTGAGAAAAGCTCAATAATAATGAAAGAGTTAAGAAAAATATAATTTGATATCAACCTTTTTATATATTTATTAGGTCAAACTAAAATTTAAGCATTAAGATAAAATAAAGTAGAAGAAAAATAATAATTTTTTTGAAGAAATTAATTTAAAAATTTTGTATTTATGCGTTATATCAAATGAAGATAAATTGAGTTTGGAACATTTTTTTAATTATTTTTATTGGATTTAATTATATTTTAAATTAAAAAAATATTTTTATAAAGTAAAAATAAGATTAAAAGACTCCAACACTTTTATAATTTGTTTCATCATTTAATAATTTAATTATATATTTTTCATATTTTATTAAATAGATGTATACATATATTTTATAAAAATATAAATTCTTTCAAAAATTGTTGACAAAACTAATAAATAAATATATGTTTAAATTTTTAATTTTTTAAAATAATTCAAATTAAATAAAAGTATTCCTAATAATAAAACTAATAATTAAAAAATTGAATCAATTTAACTTATTCAATCGTAAAAAATTTAAATTGGACAATTTTTTGATTCAATTTATTTTAATAACTTTTATTATTATAAATCGACCAGTTTATTAATTAATTGGCCGATTTTTGTAAACTAATTAATTTTTATAACCTAAAATAAGTTAATTAATTTTAATTTAACATCTTCTTTCTTAAATTAAACTTCAACTTCCTCTTTAGATTCATTTTAAAATTTTAAAATTTGTTCAATCTTTATTATAAACAATCTTACGATAGTTTAATTCAAATTCACAATTTTAAAATTTAAATTTCTTATCATATATATTTAATTTTTAACGTGACTTTTAAAACTTTTTTTTTCACATCTTTAAAAACATATGTCCCTAATTGAGGTGACCAAGACATGCTGATTATATTTGATACCATACCCATGGGACATTGTCTAACTATGATTTCTATTAAATTAGGGGAATCTGATTTCATGATACAATAAATTCGTCCAATCTGCTGCGGAAACGTTATCTTCAAGCATAACTAATTAGATTCATATACAGATCAGAATTAGCCACAATTGATCGCAGCCGTTAAAACCCACCGATCTCATTTCAAGAAACAATGTTAACCGTTCGCCATAAACAACGGTCCCAACTTTGGCCTTTGCAATCCTATAAATACGCTTCCCCCACAACCTTACCGCCAAACTTTTCCCATTTTTAAACGGGTTCTGCTTTGTTCTCTTTCGCTCTCCACTTCTTATAATGGTGTTTGATATGTTTAGACGTAGGAAGCAGAGGGCGATTCGATATTTCTTCTAGGAATAGCTTGATATTTGGTCTGAAATTGGTGTCTATGGCGGTTATTTGCCGATTTTGGAAGACGGTTTGGAGTTGGATTTAGAAGATATGGGGTTTTAGACGATGATCGTAATGGAGTGTGATTTTATTGAAGAAATTCCTCCGATATCAGCGTTTGTTTTGATTATAGCTACTGTTTCTTGTCGGACGTCGTCTTGCTTTATAGCCTTTGATTCATTGTTAGGTTTTGATCTTGAATCCTATTCTGGTTTTAACAGATCTCAAAACCTATGATGGAGAGGATGTGAGAGGAACTGCAATGGCTAATCTTGAATCCTATGGTCATCCTAGAATTTGATCCTAATAGAGATTGTCGTTTCATCGGTTGGCTATCAGAGTTTGTTTTGATTATGGCTACGGTTTCTTGTTGGACGGCTTCTTTCTTTGCAGTCTTTGATTGATTATTCAGTTATAATCTTGAATCCTATTTTGGTTTTCTTAGATTTGAAATTGGTGTGTATGGCAGTTATTTGCCGATACGAAGACGATTTGGAGTTGGATTTAGAAGATATGGGTTTTTAAACGATGATCGTAATGGAGTGTAATTTTATTGAAGAAATTCCTCCGATATCAGCGTTTGTTTTGATTATGGCTACTGTTTCTTGTTGGACGTCTTCTTTCTTTGTAGTGTTTGATTAATTATTCGGTTATAATCTTGAATCCTATTCTGACTTTAACTTTTAACAGATCTGAAAACCACCGACGGAGAGGATGCGAGAGAAGCTGAAATGTCTAATCTTGAACCCTACGATCATCCTAGAAGATGTTCCTAATAGAGATTATTGTTTCATTAGTGGTTCCTAGGCTATTAGAGTTTGTTGTGATTTTGGCTACGGTTTCTTGTTTGATGTCTTCTTTCTTTTGTAGTATTTGATTAATTATTCGGTTATAATCTTAAACCCTATTTTGGCTTTCCTAGATCTGAAAACTACTGATGAGCGGATGCGACAGAAACTGCTGTGGACGAAAGTTGTCTTTTGTTGTCTTCCACTTTTTGAGTATTAAGAACTGCAAACACGTAAATCTGAGACATGGTCAATCTGTTTTTACAGGATACATCAAGCAATGGCTTAATTATTGAGTTTTTGGAGGTCATGCGGCTCTCGCATCTCTAATTGGTTTCACAAGTCCTCTTTTGGTTGATTATTGATGCAATATCTGGTTTTGTTTATTTATTTTTTCTGATCTTGGTCTTCGTATTATGTTAGAGATCAGTATTTTCGTATTGACAGAAATCTACAAATATCTGTTTTCTTTTTACAGAATTCTACGTATTTTTTTGGTCTTTCAGGTTTGCGTTAGAAGATGACATAATAGAGGACTGTAACAAGGGATCTTTCTCCTCCCCCGTTGAGCTTGTTGCTACTATATTGGTGTGCTCATCTTGCCATGTGGTATGACTGGTTCATCTGAGTATTTTGCAGCATGCATTTATGTGCTTTCTTTTGTTCTCTTGCTTGAGAAAGTTGTGTGGTTGGGTATGCTTAGCTTGGATGTGAAGCACAACATCTGGATAGTTGAACATTTTCTGGATACTGCATTAAGTGATTAAAACTGGTGTATTTTCTCTACAAAGTCGTGGACTTTTTCCAGTGTTATCCTTGTATTGGTGTTCCTTTCCCCTATCTATACTGCTATGCAAGTTATTAAAATGGATGTGAAACATAGCTTGATGGTGTTCTCTTATTTTTGGAAGCTTATATTCAGTCTTTGGTGAAGTGGGTGTGAAATCCTCTCAACTGCTCATAAGGTGGTAGATGGGATGTCTAAGCTTTGGGTTGCATTTACTTTTAGAGTTGATTTGCTTGTTTTAGAATCACAGGCTTTTGGCTTCATAATGTGAGTTTGTGGCTATTCGGCTCTTCCGATAATAGTTCTTTGTTTGGCCTCTTCTTCTGTGGATTAACCAATTCTAATCCTACTGCACATCTTTGGTCCTAGTTTAAGGTCTTCCATATTTTTATCATGAAATCTTAACAGGTGATTTTACGACTGTTAATGTTAGGATGGAGATGACAATGACTAATAAAAGTTGGGAACTTGGAATCCTCATTTTTTTGCTGGTGTTTCTTAAAACATAAGTAACCACAATCTGAGACTTGATTGCATGTTTTGACAATATGATTTTGTTGACTGTTCTGCATAGATCATTGGTGTTTTTTTTTGACTTTCTCAATTCTTCTTTTGTTTCTAGAGGTTATTATTTGAAGATGCCTGGTTAATTGTGGCTAAATGTTCTTATAGGTTTCGGTGGATCTCTGCTCCTTGGTATTTTTGTTTCATATAATTTTGGACGCTTTGATAATATTTTAGGATTCAAGTTCTGTTTGCAGCTACACTTGAAGATGTTTCATATAATTTTGGTCGTGCCATTTGGGCTTACAAATGCTCCCTCTACATTTCAGTTTTTGATGAATGAGATATTTCAATCCCATTTCCGTAAATTTATTTTAGTGTTCCTTAATGACATTCTAGTTTATAGTAAAATATGGGTAGAACACATTTATCATTTGCGGACTATCTTCGAGCTATTTCAACAACTCAAGGTCTTACTCAAACAATCCAAGTGCTCTTTTAGTGAAAATCACGTAACCTACTTGGGCTATGTCATCAACAAAATTGAGGTATTGGTAGACAATACCAAAATTCAAGCAATCAGGAATTGACCCACGCCCAAATCAGCCAAGGCTTTACGTGGCTTCCTTGGATGAACTTGATGGTGCCCAATATTTCACAAAATTATACCTAAGATCAGGGTACTTTCAAGTTTGAATTGCTTCCGAAGATGTTGAGAAGATTGCGTTCCGAACTCATCATGGACATTTTGAATTTTGGTTGCGCCATTTGAGCTTACAAATGCACTCTCTACATTTCAGTCTTTGATGAATGAGCTATTTCAACCCCATTTCCGTAAATTTATTTTAGTGTTCTTTGATGACATTCTAGTTTATAGTAAAATATGGGTAGAATACATTTATCATTTGCGGACTATCTTTGGGCTATTTCAACAACGCAAGGTCCTACTCAAATGATCCAAATGCTCCTTTAGTGAAAATCAAGTCACCTACTTGGGCCATGTCATCAAAAGAAATGAGGTATTGGTAGACAATACGAAAATTCAAGCAATCAGGGATTGACCCACGCCAAAATCAGCCAAGGCCTTACGCTGCTTCCTTGGATGAAATTGATGGTGCCCAATATTTCACCAAATTATACCTAAGATTAGGTTGCTTTCAAGTTCGAATGGCTTCTAAAGACGTTGAGAAGACTGCGTTCCGAACTCATCATGGACATTTTGAATTTTGGTTGTGCCATTTGGGCTTACAAATGCACTCTCTACATTTCAGTCTTTGATGAATGAGCCATTTCAATCCCACTTCCGTAAATTTATTTTAGTGTTCTTTGATGATATTCTAGTTTATAGTAAAATATCGGTAGAAAAAATTTATCATTTGCGGACTATCTTTGGGCTATTTCAACAACGCAAGGTCTTACTCAAACGATCCAAATGCTCCTTTAGTGAAAATCAAGTAACCTACATGGGCCATGCCATCAACAGAAATGAGGTATTGGTAGATAATATCAAAATTCAAACAATCAGGGATTGACCCACACCCAAATCAGCCAAGGCTTTACGCGACTTCCTTGGATGAACTTGATGGTGTCCAATATTTCACCAAATTATACCTTAGATTAGGGTACTTTCAAGTTCGAATAGCTTCCAAAGACGTTCAAAAGACTGCGTTCCAAACTCATCGTGGACATTTTGAATTTTTGGTTGTGCCATTTGGGCTTACAAATGCACTCTCTACATTTCAGTCTTTGATGAATGAGCTATTTCAATCCCATTTTCGTAAATTTATTTTAGTGTTCTTTGATGACATTCAAGTTTATACTAAAATATGGGTAGAACACATTTATCATTTGCGAATTATCTTTGGGCTATTTCAACAAAGCAAGGTCTTAGTAAAACGATTCAAGTGCTCCTTTGGTGAAAATCAAGTCACCTACTTGGGCAATGTCATCAACAGAAATGGGGTATCAGTGGATAATACCAAAATTCTAGCAATTGGGGATTGGGTCACGCTCAAATCAACCAAGGCTCTACGTAGCTTCCTTGGATGAACTTGATGCTGCCCAATATTTCACCAAATTATACCTAAGATTACGGTACTTTTAAGTTCGAATGGCTTTCGAAAACGTTGATAAGACTGCGTTCTGAACTCATCAAAGACATTTTGAATTTTTGGTTGTGCCATTTGGGCTTACAAATGCTCCCTCTACATTTCAGTTTTTGGTGAATGAGGTATTTCAATCCTATCTCCGTAAATTTATTTTAGTGTTCTTTTATGACATTCTAGTTTAATAGTAAAATATGGGTAGAATACATTTATCATTTGCGAACTATCTTTGAGCTTTTTCAACAGCGCAAGGTCTTACTCAAACAATCCAAGTTCTCCTTTGGTTAAATTGAAGTAACCTAATTGGGCCATTTCATCAATAGAAATGAGGTATTGGTAAACAATACCAAAATTCAAGCAATCAGGGATTGACCCACTCCCAAATCAGCTAAGGCTTTATGCCGCTTCCTTAGATGAACTTGATGGCGCCCAATATTTCACCAAATTATACCTAAGATTAGGGTGCTTTCAAGTTCGAATGGCTTTCGAAGACGTTTAGAAGACTGCCTTTCGAACTCATCATGGACATTTTGAATTTTGGTTGTGCCTTTTGGGCTTACAAATGCACTCTTTACATTTCAATCTTTGATGAATGAGCTATTTCAATCCCATTTCCGTAAATTTATTTTAGTGTTCTTTGATGACATTCTAGTTTATAGTAAAATATCAGA
Organism: Erythroxylum squamatum; assembly: GCA_025629845.1. Taxonomy (NCBI): domain Eukaryota; kingdom Viridiplantae; phylum Streptophyta; class Magnoliopsida; order Malpighiales; family Erythroxylaceae; genus Erythroxylum; species Erythroxylum squamatum. The sequence continues at coordinate 2,581,682 of JAOTBA010000006.1, forward strand.
ATACATTTATCATTTGCGGATTATCTTTGGGCTATTTCAACAATGCAAGGTCTTACTCAAACGAGCCAAATGCTCCTTTAGTGAAAATCAAGTAGCCTACTTGGGCCATGTCATCAACAGAAATGAGGTAATGGTAGAAAATATCAAAATTCAAGCAATCAGGCATTGACCCACACCCAAATCAGCCAAGGCTTTACACGACTTCCTTGGATGAACTTGATGGTGTCCAATATTTCACCAAATTATACCTAAGATTAGGGTGCTTTCAAGTTCGAATGGCTTCCAAAGGCGTTGAGAAGACTGCGTTCCAAACTCATCATGGACATTTTGAATTTTTGGGTGTGCCATTTGGGCTTACAAATGCACTCTCTACATTTCAGTCTTTGATGAAGGAGCTATTTCAATCCCATTTTCGTAAATTTATTTTAGTGTTCTTTTATGGCATTCAAGTTTATAGTAAAATATGGGTAGAACACATTTATCATTTGCGGACTATCTTTGGGCTATTTCAACAACGCAAGGTCTTACTCAAACGATTCAATTGCTCCTTTGGTGAAAATGAAGGCACCTACTTGGGCAATGTCATCAATAGAAATGGGGTATCAGTGGACAATACCAAAATTCAAGCAATTGGGGATTGGGTCACGCTCAAATCAACCAAGGCTCCACGTAGCTTCCTTGGATGAACTTGATGGTGCCCAAGATTTCACCAAATTATGCCTAAGATTAGGGTAATTTCAAGTTCGAATGGCTTCCGAAAATGTTGATAAGACTGCGTTTTGAACTCATCATAGACATTTTGAATTTTTGGTTGTGCCATTTGGGCTTACAAATGCTCCCTCTACATTTCAGTCTTTGATGAATGAGGTATTTCAATCCCATCTCTATAAATTTATTTTAGTGTTCTTTTATGACATTCTAGTTTAATAGTAAAATACTGGTAGAACACATTTATCATTTGCGAACTATCTTTGGGCTATTTCAACAACGCAAGGTCTTACTCAAACAATCCAAATACTCCTTTAGTGAAAATCAAGTAACCTACTTGGGCCATGTCATCAATAGAAATGAGGTATTGGTAGAAAATATCAAAATTCAAGCAATTAGGGATTGACCCACGCCCAAATCAGCCAATGCTTTACGCGACTTCCTTGGATTAACTTGATGGTGTCCAATATTTCACCAAATTATACCTAAGATTAGGGTACTTTCAAGTTCGAATGGCTTCCAAAGATGTTGAGAGACTGCGTTCCAAACTCATCATGGACATTTTGAATTTTTGGTTGTGCCTTTTGGGCTTACAAATGCACTCTCTACAGTTCAGTCTTTGATGAATGAGCTATTTCAATCCCATTTCCGTAAATTTATTTTGGTGTTCTTTGATGACATTCAAGTTTATACTAAAATATGGGTAGAACACATTTATCATTTGCGGACTATCTTTGGGCTATTTCAACAATGCAAGGTCTTACTCAAACGATTCAAGTGCTCCTTTGGTGAAAATCAAGTCACCTACTTGGGCAATGTCATCAACAGAAATGGGGTATCGATGGACAATACCAAAATTCAAGCAATCAGGGATTGGGTCACGCTCAAATCAACCAAGGCTCTACGTAGCTTCCTTGGATGAACTTAATGGTGCCCAATATTTCACAAATTATACCTAAGATTAGGGTACTTTCAAGTTCGAATGGCTTTCGAAATCGTTGATAAGACTGCGTTCTGAACTCATCATAGACATTTTGGATTTTTGGTTGTGCCATTTGGGCTTGCAAATGCTCCCTCTACATTTCAGTCTTTGATGAATGAGGTATTTCAATCCCATCTCCGTAAATTTATTTTAGTGTTCTTTTATGACATTCTAGTTTAATAGTAACATATGGGTAGAACACATTTATCATTTGCGGACTATCTTTGGGCTTTTTCAACAGCGCAAGGTCTTACTCAATCAATCCAAATGCTCCTTTGGTGAAATTCAAGTAACCTACTTGGGCCATTTTATCATTAGAAATGAGGTATTGGTAGACAATACCAAAATTCAAGCAATCAGGGATTGACCCACTCCTAAATCAGCTAAAGCTTTATGCTGCTTTCTTGGATGAACTTGATGGTGCCCAATATTTCACCAAATTATACCTAAGATTAGGGTGCTTTCAAGTTCGAATGGCTTCAGAAGACGTTGAGAAGACTGCGTTCCGAACCCATCATAGACATTTTGAATTTTGGTTGGGCCATTTGGGCTTCCAAATGCACTCTCTATATTTTAGTCTTTGATGAATGAGCTATTTCAATCCCAGTTCTGTAAATTTATTTTAGTGTTCTTTGATGACATTTTAGTTTATAGTAAAATATCGGTAGAACACATTTATCATTTGCGGACTATCTTTGGTCTATTTCAACAATGCAAGGTCTTACTCAAACGATCCAAATGCTCCTTTAGTGAAAATCAAGTAACCTACTTGGGTGAGATCCATTTCACGGCCTGTTAACATCAGGTGCTTGAAAATAAGAAGTACTGAACTTTAGTTACTTGTTTTGTATCGAGCTCTCTTGTCTTTCTTAGATGAAGACCTTCATTTTTCGTTGAAAGCTCTTATAGTTGTTTGTTTAAAGAATGCTGGTTCTTTTAAATCTTCCTCTTTCACCAACCATGAGAGTGTTCAAGAAGTGGATGTGTGGCCATTGTAGTCATTTATATGTATAATTTATTAGTTAATGACATTGTTATTGATATGTTTGAAGATGCTTGAGTAATTACATGGAGCTGAAATGTTTTTGAGGTAATAGGTTGCTGGTGTGGTGTTTCTGGGGTGCTTATAATTTGCATGTTTACTTTATGGTGCAGATTTTTTTTGAAGCTATACTTGAAGATGGATCTTTCACGTTCTGCTTGAGATATAGATTGTATGGAATTGCAGTTAGGCCCTTGTTTTACCCATTTGTTGCTGAAACTTGGTTCTTTGTGTTTGTGTACTTGTTGTTTGCCAAATGATTTGAGTTTTTTGTCGGTTCCTTGTCTGGTGGCATCCTTGTGCATATGGAAATGGTGGATGTATTCTGTTGTTCGGTTGGTACAAGCTTGGTTTGAAGAATTTCAAGGTTATTGGTTGTGCTTCTCTCCTTCTGAATGTAGTCGCATTTGCATCTCTTTCTTACGGACTTGTTTTGTTGTGAGCATCCTGTTATTCTTATTTTTTCAGATTTTTGTAACTAGTTGAAGCCTCTATTGATGATGTGTTAAGATGTGAAACATCAGTTTTCGTCTATATAGATGTTTTTGCATACTGTCTTGTTGATTCTTTCTTCTTGTGTTGCAATACCTGTGATGATTTTGTTCTAACTGTCTTTTATTACAATTTTCAGTCTATTTTTCTTGTTTCCTTGAAAATTTGGGGTTGTTTGTGATAATAACTATCATGATGACCACGTTTACTATGTATGGCTTGCATATACACTCTGTTACTGCTGTTTTTATTAGGCGCGACAATCATGCACGTTTTGTTGCAATTTTTGCACTGGTGTGTTTAGGTGCTTATATGATTTGTCTGTAACTCCGCCTGTAGTGGATGTGGAATTCACACAGCCGGTCCCAAGCCCGGGCAAAGGAGGAGGGCATGCAAATAGTTAGATTACAAGATCACAATGCGATGTTTGATAGTAGATACATGATGAGTGGATTATTATGACTTTTATTTTTTCGTTGAATTTAGGTATGAACGAGTGAACAAAAGTCAATGTGACATTACATCAATGTGACATTAATGATGCTTTTCTTCATGGCTATCTAGAGGAAGAACTATACATGCTACCACCGAAAGGATACAACAGAGCAAAGGAAGGTCAAGTATGCAGATTGATTAAATCAATTTATGGGCTAAAACAGGCTGGGAGACAGTGGCATAAGGAATTATCCACAAAATTGTCCTCAATGCAGTTCATAAGATCAGAGGCAGATCATTGTTTATACACTAGGGGTACAAGCAATGATTTCATGGCAGTAATTATCTATGTGGATGATATACTAATTACAGGTGAAAATGAAGAACACATTGTTTCAGTCAAGAAAGCTTTGAATTCAGCATTCACTATCAAGGATCTTGGATATGCAAAATACTTCTTAGGGATTGAAATAGCAAGAGCAGCAGATGGAATGATACTTACCCAAGGAAAATACATCCGAGACATCCTCCAAGAAGCTGGACTGCTGGATTGTACACCTTGTGCCACGCCCATAGTCCCTGGGACAAAATTAACCATCGAAACAGGTGAGTTGCTTGCCAAACCAGAAGAATACAGAAGACTAGTGGGGAGACTACAATACTTAGGGTTTACCAGACCCGACATCACATACGTTACTCAACAACTCAGTCAATTCATGTGTAACCCTAGACTACCGCACTGGGAAGCAGCAAAAAGGGTACTCAAATACCTCAAGGGAACGCAGAATCTGGGGATTTTCTATGCGGCAGAGGAAAGCCCCAACCTTGTAGCCTTCTCCGACTCAGACTGGGGAAGCTGTGTTTTCTCCCGACGTTCTTTAACAGGGTTCTGCGTATTCCTCGGGAACTCACCGATCTCCTGGAAAACAAAGAAGCAATCGACCGTGAGTCGCTCTTCGGCTGAGTCGGAATACCGAAGCCTAGCGTCGACTGCTTGTGAGCTAAAGTGGATCACCCAAATATTAGACACTTTCCAGCTCAAAATCACGAAACCCATACCTTTATTTTGTGATAGCCAAGCTGCGATCTACATCTCCAGAAATCCGGTCTTCCACGAGCGGACGAAACACCTCGAGATCGACCTTCATCTCGTTCGTGACTGCGTCACTCTGGGGTTCCTGGAACTGAAGCACGTGAGGACGACCCAACAGATTGCAGACGTCTTCACAAAGGCTTTGACCGCACGCAGCTTCTCGAACCTTATCTGCAAGCTCGGAGTTGTCGGTTTTGAACCACAACTTCGGCTTGACCGGGGTGTGATAGAAAATAGAAAAACCCAAATAGATACTGAATGGGCTTCATACTGAATGGGCTTCACGTTACAGGCCCAACTCTATTTTGTCCTTTCTCTTTTCCTGTGACTCAGTACATATGTCTCTTTGTCTCTCAGTATTTTTAAGGAATTGTATGATGGTTTGTTGGGTTTGATGCTTGTGTTTAAGTATAAAGGTCCATGTAGCTCTAGAGAAATCATCTACAATTGTTAAGAAATAGTGTGAGCCACCCATTGTAGGAACACTATATGGTCCCCATAAGTCCATGTGGATGATTTCAAAAGGTTTTTTTTGTGTGTCTCTCATGCTTGGGAAAGGGTTTTCTGTGCTGCTTGGCTAAGGGACAAATTTGACATTCATGTTTGTGAGGAACAGAGACTTTGATTTCATTGATATGCTGTAATTTGTCCTTGGATACATTCCCTAGTCTAGAATGCCATAGATCAAAAGCTACTGTAGCATTGAAAGCAACAATTTCTGAACTGTAAAAATCTAAAGGGGAACCTTTTAAGGTATTGAGGGGTAGAAAAGCTTCAGAGTTCAGCTCATACAATCCATTTACTGCCTTGATGATAGCTATAACATCATTAGTCCGAAGGTCCTGCAAAAACAACTTGTTAGATATGAATATGGCAGCAATTGCATTCTGTGTAGTGAGCTTATTTACTGATAGCAAGTTTTTGAAGAAGTTGGGCATATGTAAGATTTCTCTGAGTGTGATTGTGTCTCCTATTTGTGCATGTCCAATGTGGGCAATTTCTTGCTTTGTTCCATCGGGAAGAGTCACATGATCATAAACATTATTATTGACTTCATATTCAGTGCAAAGATTCAGGTCATTTATCATGTGTGTAGAAGCACCCGAATCAATAAGCCAAGAGTTAGGGTAATTAGAAGCCATATTTACTGAGTGTGTTGTATTACCTGCATAGTTCGGGTACCCTGAACATTTTACCTCTCCAGTGGTTTTACCCTTGATTGCCCTGCTTATCTCTTGTTGAATGAAGTTTGCTAGATCAGAAGAAATTCCTCCATTTTGTGGCTTTTCCTCAGTCTGTTGTTGTGTGATTTCTGCAGGGCTGTCCACCATCTGTACCAAGTTTGCTCTTCCCTTTTCTCTTTGAGCAGAAAGCTCCTTAAACCAGTCAGGAGTTCCATGGATTTTGAAACATGTCTCCAAGGTATGCCCAGTCTTCTTGCATTTCTCACAGTATTTATCTTCTTTCTTAGGGTAGAATCCTTTGCCAGTATTGGTGCCATTAGCTTTTCCTCCTTTCCTCCAGTTGCTTGACTGTTTGGCTAGCATAGCCATGTTGGGAGTGTTGTCCATTGTGGAGTTGACCACTCTTTGTCTCTCCACGGTCTGTAACATAGAAAAGGCCTTGTTGGCAGTAGGTAGTGGCTCCATTAGCATGATTTGGTTCACCACATGCTCAAACTCTTCATTGAGTCCCATCAGAAATTGCACAAGTTTATGAGTGTTTTCTTTGACAGTAATGGTTTTTGATGCATCACAAGTACACACGGGAGTAGGGTCTAGGCTAAACAAGTCATCCCATAATTTCTTCAGTTTAGTGTAATAGGCAAAAACAGTTAGAGTACCTTGTTTAAAGGAACTTATTTCCCTTTCTATTTGATAAAGCAGTGGTCCATTAGCTTCTCCAAACCTTTCTTGTAGTTCCACCCATAGCTCCCTAGCTGTAGAGAAAGAGAGGAAGGCATCACTCAGTTCTTTTACCATGGCATTGAGAATCCATGATTTTACCATGCTATCTGCTCTCTTCCACTTTGCTAATAAAACCACATCTTCTGTGGGCATGGTGCAGGACCCGTCAATGAAGGAAAGCTTATCCTTGGCACACAAAGCTATGGTCATCGATTTGCTCCAGGTAATGTAGTTATTTCCGTTGAAAGGAGTAGTGACTAACACAACTCCTGGGTTGTCTGTATTAATAACAGAGTAGGGTTCATTGTCAAGAGTAGTGGTTATGTTTGTGGCACTGGAGCCACTGTTGTCTCCTGTATGTGACATATTTGTTTAGGGTTGGTAAATCAGTAGGTTGGCTCTGATACCATGAAGGAAAACGAGAAGGAGATGAAGAAATGTATTTCTTTCATGCTGTGTAAGAGAGCAAATGAACAGAATATATACAAATGTCCTCCTAATGCTATTGGCTATCTGTCCTAAAAGCAAACTGACAATAACAAAAAAATGGCTAAGGCTGTGGCTACCGAAAACACAATGTACAGAGACAAAGAGACATATGTACAGAGTCACAGGAAAAGAGAAAGGACAAAATAGAGTTGGGCCTGTAATGTGAAGCCCATTCAGTACGAAGCTCATTCAGTATCTATTTGGGTTTTTCTATTTTCTATCAAAAGGAACTGGAAATGAAACGGTTGATTCATCTCTGGAGTTGGTGCAGGTATACAATAAACGACGAAAGTAAGGTGGATTAGGTGGCCAAAACAATTAGCGGAATGAGTAATGCATTAAACAGATCTTCTCAGGCGAGAGAAACTATTTGGATTTCCTCTAATTGGAAGTTGCTGGTCAGTATACAATGGTGTGCAGGGTCATCTTCTGCATTGCAGTTTCCCTAGCGGTACTGGCGGTTGTTCTCTTGACTTTGCTCTCACCAGTACATCACAATCATCCCTCTAATAATAGCCAGTCCAGGCCTTGGCTGGCCTTATCTTTGTACATCCAACAACCTCACGTTCCAAGCTCAAACTCCCACCCAATACCACAAGCAGATGCTGAAGCATTCATCTTCCGTCGAATCCTGACGGAGGGACCTGAGAACACTTCCCGGGTCGTTGGAAAGGCCCAAGGCTTCATAATCCCAGTCGAACAATTTGCACATTCAGCTTTCAATATTATCTATCTGACATTTGACACACCTGAATTCTCTGGTAGCATTAGTGTTCAGGCCGAGCGTGTCGCACACAAAGATAAAGAAAAGCTCACTGTCGTTGGCGGGACTGGTTCGTTTGCCTTTGCACGCGGCTTAGCTGTCTTCGCACAGACGGATCGTCAGCCTCTTGACATGGATGCAACTTACCATCTACAGCTTCAGCTTCGGTGAAGGATGAGATGTTAGCTTTTTACCCTCACGTTCTTTAACACGTTATACGTGTCAATTTTCCTCATTTCCATCAAGAATCCAATCTTAGCACGGTGAATCTATAACACACTTACTATTTTTCATATTAAATGTATATAATAATTTATAAATTATGTATTTTGAATAAATTAATTAATAAACTAAAATTAAAAAAAAACTTAATTTAATTAGTATTTACTTATCTAATGTATTTTCCTTTCTAACTGTTATTTTATTTTTCTGCAACTTGAATCTCAAATTTTTTAGAGTTGGTAGGTAGATCATTCGTCAAAACAAAATTAAATATAATTTTATTAATTGGAATAATATATTATGCCACCAATCTGTTTATTTTAAAACTAATTCCAACATAAATATATTTGATATAATGGAAAATGGATTAGTTGAATGTAAGATAGAAAATGGCAAGATTATTATTTAATTTTGATGAAAGTGAATTTTCTCAAATTGAAATATGACACGTACCCAATATTTTAAAAATCAGACTGGGAATTAAACCAACATGACAAGAGGTTTAAGGTTTAAAAGATTAAACTGACATTAGACTATCATAAAATTGGTTAAAAATTAAATAAATTTAAAGAATTTAAAAATGGTTAAAGAAAATTACTATGAGCTATCAAAAAAATATAAAGTTTAATTAAAAATAAGACTATTAAATAATAAATTGATAAATTTTTAATAAAAATAATTATTAAACTAAATTAAACTGAAAATTTGAAAATTAAATTGAAAAATTTAAAGATTGAATTTGATTTTTAAAACATCTCAAGTAACAAATCATAATGTCTAAATTAAAAAAGAAATGCCAAAAGGGTTAAGAGCCAATAGTTAAAAGAGTCCGTATTTTGTGGGCTCGATCATTTAGTCCCACAGCCACAAAACAACGATTCGGAATAGTCAAACCAAAATTGAACCCGTCAACTGCCAATGTAGTCATCACGCATATAAATCAAATCTTTGATGTTGATGTCGTGTGAAGGTGACTCCTGTCTTCATCCAACACGTGAAAATGAGAAAAAATACTATCATAAAATTGGTTAAAAATTAAATAAATTTAAAGAATTTAAAAATGATTAAAGAAAATTACCATGAGCTATCAAAAATATATAAAGTTTAATTAAAAATAAGACTATTAAATAAAAATTAATCAATTTATAAAATTGATTAATTTACAAAAAAATGACTAATTAATTAATAAATTGATAAATTTTTAATAAAAATGATTATTAAACTGAAAAGTTGAAAATTAAATTAAAAAATTTAAAGATTGAATTTGATTTTTAAAACATCTCAAGTAACAAATAATAATGTCTAAATTAAAAAAGAAATGCCAAAAGAGTTGAGAGCCAATAGTTAAAAGAGTCCGTATTTTGTGGGCTCGATCATTTATTCCCATAGCCACAAAACAACAATTCGGAATAGTCGGACCAAAACCGAACTCATCAATCGCCAATGTAGTCGTCACGCATATAAATCAAATCATTGATATTGATGCCGTGTGAAGGCGACACCTGTCCTCATCCAGCACGTGAAAATGAGAAAAAAATACTATCATAAAATTGGTTAAAAATTAAATAAATTTAAAGAATTTAAAAGTGGTTAAAGAAAATTCTATGAGCTATCAAAAAAATATAAAGTTTAATTAAATATAAGACTATTAAATAAAAATTAATCAATTTATAAAATTGATTAAGTTACAAAAAATTATTAATTAATTAATAAATTGATAAATTTTTAATAAAAATGATTATTAAACTAAATTAAATTGAAAAGTTGAAAATTAAATTAAAAAATTTAAAGATTGAATTTAATTTTTAAAACTTCTCCGGTAACAAATCATAACGATAATGTCTAAATTAAAAAGAAATGCCAAAAGGGTTAAGAGCCGATAGTTAAAAGAGCCCGTATTTTGTGGGCTCGATCATTTAATCCCCCAGCCACAAAACAGGGATTCGGAATAGTCGGACCAAAACCGAGCCCATCAACCGCCAATGTAGTCGTCACACATATAAATCAAATCTTTGATGTTATTGTCGTGGGAAGGCGACACCTGTACGCATCCAGCACTTGAAAATGAGAAAAAAAAGGTGGAGCACCATATAAATGGAAGGAGTAAAATTGTAAAACTAAAAACGAAAAAACGGGAAAAATGCAAAAGTTGTTGCTCTAGTCTCGGTCCTCCCATCTCTCTACCTGCCTTTGAATCTGTAACCTCTCATCTGAGACTCGCTTTCTGACACCAGAAATGGCGAAATCGAGTGCCGACGACGAGGAGCTAAGGAGAGCTTGCGAAGCTGCCATCGAAGGCACCAAGCAGAAGGTCGTCTTATCCATCCGCGTCGCCAAAAGCCACGGCGCTTGGGGAAAATCCGGCAAATTTGGTCGCCAAATGGCGAAGCCTAGGGTTCTTGCTATCTCTGGCACGTTCCTCTATGCTTCGATCATTCTAATCCTTTGTTTTCCTCCATTTTGCATCCGTTTCTTGTGTGAATTCTTATTGCCTAGCGCATTGCAAAGAAATAGAGCGTTATCATTTGTAGAATGAGCTCTAAGGTGGAAAAAAATGTTCGTGTTGGACCCGTTCAGAAAGGCTTTGTTTGGATAACACACGTTTCGTTGAATCTAATGTTTGGTTGTGAACTGTGCAGATCAAATTCAGCTCTTTTATGGACGAGATGAGCGTGTAGCAATAGTGTTAAGTTGACGTGTATATGGTGTACTACTATTCTCGGAGTTGCATATAATTTTGTTGAATTTACTGTTTTCGGACATACTGTTACCTGCCTAATAGAATTTTTATTTTCTGGAGTAGAACTGTTTTAATGTTTGTGTAGGGTACGTATGGCCAGCGTAATGAGGTTTAAGGAGTTTTAATCTACCTTTTTTTTATCTTGAAGCTTTGCTTGCCTGGATCAGCATGGGGAGAGGGTCTAATTTGGCACTTTCCACCTGATGTGATCAATTGTTTTTGTTTTAGAATTTGATAGGAAACTCGATAGAAGTTGTATTGCTGCTAGTATATTGATAGTAATATAGGAGATAACAACTGGAGCAATGCTCCCCCTCCTGGAAAACCCAG
>JAOTBA010000006.1:2625956-2639127 GCA_025629845.1 Erythroxylum squamatum
GAGTCTAACTCCTGATGAGCCGAATGGGCCGTGGTCTTGCGGAAATGGGCCTGGGCCTAGCACAGCCGGCCCAACCAACCGATTTGTTTGGGTTTTTTTTTTTTACTTCGCTCATATAGGATATTTTTACATATTAAATAACTTTGAAAGCATTTGGAAAGATATAAATGTCACTTGTTTTCACTTAGAACTTTATTTTATTTTTTAGATTCAATCCCACTTGAATATTTTTATCTGTTCGGATTTTTTTCCATTTAAAATTTTGCTTATTTCATATCAACCTGCAACATAATGTTGGGCCACATGGTAAAGCCCAACATTTCTATCCAAAGCTCAAGCCCAATTTCTTTACTTTCTTGTATTCCCCGCCTCTTATAAGCAGTTCTGTGTTCCAATTCTGAACCCAGTTCAGTTTCTTAGATGTTTCTGAGAATTTTCATTCGGGAATTGCTTATTGGGGTGTTTGATTACTGGCGGTAACCGTATTCGTTGAGTATTTTGTTCTCAATCATATTGATAACTCATGATTTTGGCTGCATCAACCTCAATCTTCTGCTCTGTTTCTACTATCCCATGTTATGGTTGCCCGCCTCATTCACGTGTGCTCCTTTCATCGAACCGAGTTTCGAGTAAAAGAGACTCTGATTTCATCTCCATAACTCGAGAAAAAAGCAGATTGTGAGTTGGTTTCTACTCTTCTTTCGTGTGATGCATTCTTATTAACCTTCACGGGCTAAATTTGGGGTGTTTTGAAGGTGTGAGTTTTTTGACTTGCATAAAGATCTGGTGCCGTATGGAGAGGCATGGAATTGGCAGAAGAGCATGGTTAGTGAGAAAAAGGCAATGATTAAGAGGAATGAGGAGTGCCCAGATACGCTTATTGTTCTACAGCATCATCCAGTGTACACAATGGGGACGGGAAGCTCTCTAGAATACCTGAATTTCGATATAAAGAATGCTCCTTTTGATCTGTATAGGACCGAACGAGGTGGAGAAGTTACCTATCATGGACCTGGTCAGGTACTTGGTTTGTTTTTCTAATGGCTCGTCTGGAATTTGATCTTGCTGCCTTATTGTGTCTGTTTCGAAGAAATCGAGGTCTGTTACTTCTCGCAAATATGACATCTTTGAAGTAACATTGGTTTCAGTTCTCCAACTTTTTGGTATCCTGAAATGGAACAAATTGCAATTGCTTAGCAATTCACTTAGGAACATTTTACAGGCAATTGAGGATCTTCCTGGAAGAAATTGATTTTAAGCAGGGATCTATTCGTAAAATTGAATTACGTGGCAGTGAAGATAACCTTCTCTCGGCTGCATAACATAAAATGGAGCCAAACTTGAAAAAATATTCTTTCCAAGGTTCTTTTTGTTGGGAATCTTTAGTGAAGTGGTAAAAACGAAATTTTGTTGGCATTTACTTCCGTAATGTGTTTGTTTCTGAAATTTACTATTTAGGGTGGGGGAATAGTTGATTTCAGTTTCAGAATGTATTTAAGGTACTCTGTCCATAACTTGTGATGCATGCTTGTTGGTCTGTAGCTCGTTATGTATCCAATTGTCAATCTTCGAAATCACAAGATGGATCTACATTGGTACCTCAGGGCACTTGAGGAGGTTATCATTCGTTTTCTTTCCTTGTCTTTCTCCATTAAAGCTTCTCGAATTGAGGGTTTAACTGGAGTTTGGGTTGGTATGCTTCTTTGTCCTTTTCATTTGTGATTGATCACCTTGCATATTGATTGTCTCTTGTGTAACTTGGCCTGTATACTTTTGGACAAGTTTTCTCTACTTGATATTGATAGCCGTTCAAAATCCCTAGCCATGTTGTGTGGTGCATAAGCTGAATCAACATACTTCTACCACTGTATTGCCTTGCATGTTCTGCAAATCATGTAAAAGTCATTTGTTTACAGCCAGTTGCTGCTTGAAATCTCCATTTGGAAGATCTGAACTCTCTATGTGAGCTTGCCAACCGAAGCCATCTTGATCCAACTTCATGTCATTTTTACCAGTTGCTAATACCTACTTATCAATCATTATCGAGTACTTCCCTGCCAACATTTCCCCAATTTTATTTGTCTGGATGGCTTTTATATATCTGCTTTTGCTTAAAGTTTTATGTGCCTCATCAAGAAAGTAGGACTAGGAAAGCATGGAATTCATCATTCTCCTAATCATTTGGTTTGGTATTTTACTTCAGGAGATCAAAAATTGGCAGCAATTGGGATAAAAGTATCCAACTGGATTACATACCACGGTTTAGCTCTGAATGTAACTACTGATTTGACACCCTTTGATCACATCATCCCGTGTGGAATCAGGAACCGAAGAGTTGGAAACATCAAGCGTTTGCTAGGAGAAGCCCAGTTGTCTGACGTAGTTCGAAATGCTGGTGGTGGTCATTTTCGTGATTTGCAATTGCTTGAGTTAGCTTGCCAATCTTTAGTCAAGGAATTTTCTGAAGTTTTTCAAGTTGAGATCCATTCCACAAATGTATCAATGTTTGACCTTCCAAATAGAAACAAGAAAGATCACTCAATCATCTCTAAAGAACAATAATTAATTTTGAGCTGAAAAGGGCTGTTTCACTGATAAATGTCATTCTTGAGTTTTTTTTACTTAGTTCCATCATTTTGGGATTTTGTTGATTTTTATTTTCTTATCAAAATATCCTTTGAGATGAGTAAGGTATTACACATGAAGTTTAGACCATAGTGTACAAATTAGGATCAGTTACTTTACATCACTTGCCATAGTGCCACTTGCTTCGGAGAATTAAGCAAGATTAGCTACCCTAAACACAACCTTTAAATCACAAGATAAAGTCAGTGAAACACCAATGCCACCATATCATCATGGCTATCATTTAGACCATAACGTCATCTCTCAGGAGGAAAAGGTGAAACGATCACGAAATGGATACTGCTTTGTGAAAAATACAAGTTTTTCTTCAAGTTCCAACTTCTAAAGGCACGAAACTTAAATCGAAACATGCCAGGTTTTCCAGAGCAGGAATGAAGAATGAATTCATTGCCACTTCCAAAACAGTCACAAAACGTGTTTGATCTTTTCTAAGAAACCTTCTGTATCATGAACTCCTATAACAAAATCATAAATTCCTATTAACATCTCTCAAAACATCCACCGATATGTTTCACCTCCTAGCATTAGGCTCCGCCAGGATGAGAAGCTACTTAATATCTTTGATTGATCACTATTGCATGAAGAAAATCACATCTACGGAATTCATTCTGTGCAGATGGTTGATGCCGTATAATCAAAGAGAAGACAAGTAGGACATAGCTAATCAATAGTTCTCTGCTACAGGTCTAGAAGGAAAAAGCCTCAATAGAAACGTCAATAGTGACCAGAGGCAAACCACACCAAGGACTTGGAAGGTCACTATCATAGCAAATAGGGCACTTTGTCTTTCCATCAACTGTGCAGATTCAGGAAGGCTCCTCAAATTGAACATCAACTTTTCAATGAAAAAAGCAGCCTTTGTCAATTGATATATCCTGTAAACCTGTGAAATTAATTTTAAAATAAGCAATAAGTTCCAATATAAGCATGAAGAGTATCACTTTAGAAAGGATGAAAGCAAAATTGCTGTGTGTTGAATCATGCACCTCAAAGATAATAGGTACTAGTGGCCAACAAGATGAGCCACGCTTATCCACATAAGCTTCAAATGCTCGTTGAGAAATGCAGCCTACTAAGAATGGAACCACAGCAACCAATGCTGGCAGACCAAGCATAGGCCATGTAACATATACCACGAAGAGTGGGACAATGACTTTAAATCCCATGGCAAAGAAGGCAGATGTCAAGTATCCTCTCAGGCCTGTAATAAGACTCCACCTCTTTGGACTGAACTGCAGATATGGCCTTTGAATTTGATCAGTTACAAGGAGGAAAGTTGCAAGACCAACATAAAACATGGCCTCAAATGATAAAGATGTAACGATTTCTGCATGAATAATTGGTACCAATGATGAGTTTACTTGTTTCCTTTCTCAATCCAAATGAATAGCATGCACGGACCAAAAATAGGCAAAATGATGAAACTATGTGAAGAAAAGAGTCATATTTTCGCAAAAGGTGTACACAAAACATAACGTGCCACAATAACCAGTAAGGTGCGCCTAGAAATCCTCCAAAAAAGAAATTTCCTCGTCCAGGTTTAGAGAAGAAATGTCCAACTTAACGTTAAAGAAAAGAGCAGGATGCATGACCATTAAATCACAAATAGCAAGGCCACATGGCATAATCACAACGAGGTTAGCATGAATTAGACAGGTAAATTATGCACAGACCAGTTCTAACTCATTTCCAAATCTCCCTCAAATATTAAGCTCCTGGTCTCAATTTTCCAAATAGAAAAACGTAAAGAATAAATTGAAAAAGAAAGAAAAGGTTCCAAATTCGATTGATACCAGTAAAAATCGTATCTTTTAGGAAAGCTTCAATAGTTTGGCCAAGAAAAAACTGAGGAACAATCAACGAAGAAATCAAAGCAACTGGACCCAACAGCCACAGGAATGAGCTTTTATCCACATTAAACGGGGCTGACATCAACCCTCCTTCCTCTACCGACTGGTGAGTCAATCCACAAAACGAAACCGAACCCGATTTCCCACTAAATGACTCCACTCCGTCTTTGTTAACAATAGCAGGCACGCCATAGACCCCCCCGTCCAAAGGCTTTAAATCTGTCTCATCACTCGAATTTGAGCCAGAACCACTCATTACGACTACTCTTTTCAACATTGGCATTGACAACCCTCTTAATCCACCCTTCAAACCAGACTGCATATACACTGAAAATTAACAAAAAGCAGAGTTAACAAAGCAGAAATTTACAGGAATGTGAATCTAATTGCGCCAATTCCGAAAACAACAAGATTAATACCGATACGCACATTTTTGGGCACTTCCCAATTGAAGTGCTTGATCCTTGAGTCTGACATGGCTTGCAAGAACCTAAGAAACACAGAGGATTAGTTAAAATGCTTCTTTTGGATGTATGAAAAACTTTCACATTCAAACCATGAAACCAAGAAAGAATTTTTAAGGATGTAAAGTTACAAGTTTACGGGACAAGAGACGATGAGCAGATAATCTTAGTTTCGGAGGAGGAATCCCATGAAACACCGATTGCATTTCCATGTTTAGGGTTTTAGTAAAAACAGTAACTGAGGTTTTACCTTCTTATTCGCAGAAGGCTTAAACCTTAAACATGGAAATGCAATCGGTGTTACATTAGCCCCTTTTTTCTATTTATTTTTCATTTATTATAATTTTTTTAATTTAATAAAATTTATTTTATTTGAGTTTTTAAATTTTTAATTTTATGAAAATTATAAAAAATACTTTTTATTTTTTATTTGTATTAATTACATATTAATTATTTAATATATTAATTATTAATAAAATTTATCTTGATATTATATTTAATTAATTAAAATATGAATATTTTAATAATTTATTTAATTTTATAGGTAAATTAAATAAATTAATTTAATAATTATTAATAAATATATTTAAATCTAAAATATTTTCAAATATATAAATTTGAAATAAAATTTTAATTTAATAATTAAAATATATTTAAAATAAATATTAATTTATTACTAAATATTAATTTTAAAATTATTTTCTAATAAAGTAAAATAATTTTATTGATAATTTTATTAATAAATATTATATACGAAAATAAAATATTGTATTTTGAATTTTTATTTAATATATAATTACCACCTATAATAAAAACATACATTAAAAATAGTTTTTATTTTTATTTAAAATTAAAAGTTAAAACATAAATTAAAATCAAAGCTACTGTTAAAAAAATATAAATTCAACCTTTGACTCGTCAATTGTCATCAGAGATGTCAATAGAGTGGGCCGGGCCGGGTCAGGCTGCTCCTTGCTAGGCCCTAGGATAGCGTGGACCGTAACCCGTGGCCCTATTGGCAACCCGCAACCTACCGCATATAATTTTTTAGAAAAACTTCAAAAATAACATTATTTTCAACAAAACGACCTCGTTTTTAAGTAACGATCGAGTCACAAGTGGAATCGGCGCAACTTCAACTCGCAGCCCGATCAACTTACTCCGAACCTTTTTGACATCCTTAATTATCATGCAACGGTTGGAGGAGGTATTTGACAACAATAGTCATGATTCCGATTATGGACCTGCGTTTTGGGTTTATTGGGCCTAATCGAAAATCAACCAACTAATTGCGGCAAGTAAGAATAATTAGTACGAGCATAATTACTTGCATAAGCGGCATTCTTAAAGTCCAAGTTGTGATTCTCGTATGCACTGGTTTAGTATTGGTAAGATATTTATTAGTATTGAATACTGTTTAGATAAATTTTTTAAATTATAAAATATAAAATTTTAAAACTTTATATAATTAAATTTAGGCCATATTATAATTGAAATTAAAAAAGTATTTAAAGTTTTGGATTAATAACTCAATTTATTAAAATTAATATAAAATAAATCATTTTTAAACATAATAACTATTAATTGATTTTATATTTAAAATATATATTTTATTATTTATTTTTGTAAAAGTTATCATATTCACGGGTAGGGATTAAGCTAAGCTATCAATAAAAGTGTTATTCCATTTATTCAGCAAACAGCGTCATGAAGGTGAACTTTGTTCACTTAACCATGGATCTTGAACAGAAACAGGTGAACCACTTTTTGCTACTTCCAGTGATTTCATACTAGTAGCCTCTGTCTTCAACAGAAGCAAACTTTTATGTTTCAATTCAGCTTTCTTGATACTGAAGCTTAGTGGCGTCTCACTGGCATTGGATGAGACAGAACAAGGAGATATCTCTGTTGAGCTCATGTCGTTGGCTTCCTTGGAAGAAGCATATCCACTAAGCAATATCTGCTCCAGTTCAGCTGCAACTTCCACCATGGAAGGTCTCATGTCTCTATGAAATGCAAGGCATCTAAAAGCCAATTCTGCCATTTTTTGCACCGAAGATAGGGTCCAGGCATCGCTATGCAGATCAATCACAGGGTCTACAATCTCTTCCAGGTTCCCATTTCCTATCCTGTCAGTAGCAAAATTAGCTAAATTAACTTCATTTTGAGGCCTACAGAAGTCCACCACTTTCATTGCTGTTATAATCTCAACAAGAACCACTCCAAAGCTATAGACATCACTTTTGTCCGAAAGGTGAAAGTGTTGATGGTATTGTGGATCCAGATACCCTGGAGTTCCTTGCGGGGCAGTTGAGATATGGGAGAATTCTGTTCTGCCAAGTCTGGAAAGACCAAAATCGGCAACTTTGGACCTGAAATCGTGGTCTAAAAGTATGTTGCTTGACTTGATGTCTCTATGGTAAATCGGAGGATCGAAGGAGTGTAGATGGGCTATAGCTTTAGCAGTTTGAATGGCAATCGCAAGCCGAATCGGCCATGGAAGTCCCTTACCTATCTCTCTTTGTAAATGCTGGCACAGAGTTCCATTAGGCATGAATTCGTAGACAAGGATTTGTTCTCCTCGTTCTATGGAACAACCTAGGAGCCTGACTAAATTTGGATGGCTCACAGATGAAATAAGGTTGATTTCATTCATGAACTGCTCAATGCTATCTGTATCTCTCTGTCTGATTCTTTTAATTGCAACCCACAAATCATTGTGGAGTTTACCAGAATAAACTGTTCCATAAGCCCCAGTTCCAAGCCTCCGTTTCTCTGAGAAACCACCTGTAGCTCTGTCAATCTCTCTGTAGGGATAGACAGGAATATTAATGTCTGGAGCCTTAGTAATGCAACATCTTTTGTAACTTTTTGCGGTCCAAATTGAATGCCTCCGGATGAAGCAGCAACATAGCCACATGCAGGCCATTAAAGCTGCTGCAGTACCTATAAGACCTGAAACATGAACACTTCGCAGACTTAATGTTGCAACTTATCTACCGATGTTTAACATATAAAAGTTTTAGTTTCTTCAATTTTGGTAATAAGAAAGATCACCTCCAGTTAGAACAGCGATTCTAGTTTCCCCTCCACAGTGACCAGATAAGTACTTTCTAGCGTTGCAATCTGAAGAGTTCACAGGAAAGAAAAATTAGTAAAGTAAGATAAACGGTATTAAATTGTCTAGAGTTGGATGAATACTTTAATCCTATACATGGTAATAATAGAGGTACAAACATCGAAACTAATGAGCTAATGTACAATTAAAAACATAAAGATATATGGTTGTGGAAATTTGGTTTTGAAATCTTCCGATTAGCAAATTGAATAGCATTCCTAGCGTTGAACTAACAAAGATATCGATGTGCGTGTCAAATAGAGCCAAGGTTTCGTGTCTGAGACAGAATCCTCTGTCTAACTTCCTCTGTACCAACCCTGTCCCATTAATCTCAACCATCTATTTATATGAATTTTTATCGATGTGCGTGTCAAATAGGGCCAGGGTTTCGTGTCTGAGACATAATCCTCTGTCCAACTTCCTTTGTACCAACCCTGTCCCATTAATTTCAACCATCCGTTTATATGAAATCCACGTAAATAGATGGTTGAGATTAATGAGACAGAGTTGGTACAGAGAAAATTGCACAAAAAATTTGAGACTTTCGTGTCTCGGGACGAGTTGGATGAATATTATCAAGAAAGTACGGTAAATTTTGATCATTATTTAGATCAGATTCAATTCTTGATGTTAAGTCATCAATATTTACTCAAACTTCGTACTTAAAATAATTTTTTTTAGTGATAAGATCGGATTTTCTATCTACCAATGAGCAAAGAATAGTAAATTTCTATTTTGGTGTGATTAGATTTGACTAAAGGAGCATCCTAACCCCTAACCTACTAGATTTATACATAGGAATACATAATCACCTTTTGTCTTATACTAACTAATCATTTTAATAATTCCCAAACTTTGACAAGATCCATCTTTCCCTGAAGATAGAAGATTATTTAAATCTTTCTAAAACTCTTAATAAGTGAAATTTTGTACAAAATGTTATGTCTCAACCTTGGGGCTAAAGCCAAATGGTTTCACTGATGATACAATTCTATCATCTTGATAAGTCTCATTGTTAAACTTGCAAGAGTAGTGCGTATTCTTAGACTACAATTATTGTGCATGCTAACGGCCATGATTGCTTACCCTACACATAATGTTACTATATGTTTTGGACAACATAGAGCTACTACTAGGCCAATCTACATCACGATGGGAGCTCCACTTGGGGAGAACTCAGTCGTCATCCCAAGTTACGTCTAACACAGAGATAGAGAGAAGTTGCAAGTTGTTGCCATTATAGCATGTTACGGTGAATTAGGTGGGAAGATGGGAGCGAGGTTTACATGTTTGACTCTAGTTAGAATCTTCCAAGACATGCTCTCGAGTTGGAGTGTTAGAATTTATAGATCCTTGTCCTTAACTCTAAACGAAACGATTTGGCAAAAGAAAAATAGAAAACCAAAAGAAGTTCATGATCAAAAGTTGTAATATCTAAAAGAGAAGTAAAATCATCTTAAATCCTGAATAATGGGTTGCAAGATACATAACAATCATAAGTGATGCAAGTGTTATTAAACAAAATTTTTCCTTTTGACGTTAGTCATTAGCAGGTAGGTAGGTGATGCTGATACCATTGCTTCATTCAATTATGGGAACCGAACTAACCTTTCCGGCAGCCGACTCCACTGGCGTATCCATCGCCGATTAGTCCATCTCTGCACTTGCATCGATACCCTCTTCCGTTCCAAGTATTGAATTTTGTACAGTTAGCATCCTTTGAACACTTGCAGTCACCTGGAAGCCACCATGTTAGCCCCATCACCTGAACGTCCAAAGACATAAGATGACCATGCTGGAAAAACGCTGCAGATATCGACGACAGAAGGTACTGACACTGCTCGAGAAGTTTAGGCAAGGCACTGTGGTTAAACAAATAATCACTAGTTTCTTTATTGAAGCAACTAATATTACTATCCTGTGAACATTTAACCGTCTCAAAATGAGTCTCCACGTTTAAGATAGTTAAATTACAGGATGAGACTTTCGTGCAGTTATGCAAAAGAATAGCGTTTGTTGATTTTGGTTGGTAGTTGTTGGAAAAGAGAGTTTGCAGGACTTGAACAGGTCTGGTGCAATTGGTTTCAAGATTGATCTTTATAGTATCTTCATTTACAGAGTAGACCGGAAACTCTCCCATGAATAAATCGCCGGTGGAGCTGCAGTTCAAAGGAATAAGGCAACCAGGCGAGAATCCAAAAGGGTATGGAAGATGGTTTTTGCCACATATTTGGTTACACCTTGATGATGTATCAGCTGAGACTAGTGAAATAACAAGGTTTGCCAAGAAGAAGATGGCATGTGAAGCTGCAAAGGTCATGTTTCAAGTTGCATAGGTCTTGACAGACTGAACAAAAGTTGTAAAAGTTGAAATATAGAGAACAAGAATGGCTTGTGGTCAAGAGATGGGAGATGATTGACTCTGAGATTGATATGTTGCCTTGAATGAACGAACTGAACATATGCTGACTTGTCAGAAACAGAACAGCGGTTAAGGTTGTTATTTTGGATTGGAACGAATGCGTGGTAGATAGATATGTGGGGAGAGTTTCTTCTTTTCACACTCCTTTGGTCTTCTGTTGATAATAGAAAATAGCATCACCTAACCACATTGAACTGCGAGACCCTTCATGATCAATTTAACCCTCTTTTTCTGGGAAGTTTCTCGCTTTTCCTCTAAAGTCTAATAATTTGTAATGTTACTTTTTTCATATGAAACTCCTTTGACCCTCACTGTGGGTAATGTCTTTAGCTCCGATTCATAATAAGTGTTATTTTAGATATATTTTAATTATTTAAAATAAGTATCATTCTTGATTTTGTATGCATGTTTATAATTTTACTTCCAAAATTAACCTTTAATTTCTCTCACGTCTTAATTACACAGATTATACATATTATATTTTCAAGACACTTTAACATGTAATTAATAAGGGTATATCAGACATTTTATTAACTTTCTTAATAAGTGTGCATTCCTCTAAAATGACTCTTATTATGAATCGAAGGAAGTATGTTGTACATAACTCGTAGGAGTCGTGTGATTCCGTAACAGCTTTAGATGATGAATGAATGCTTGGTTACTTACTTACTGCTTAGTAGCTAGTTGGATGGGGTTTGTGTGCGAAAATGGGGCCATCCTTAAGCTTCTTGGTGTATAACTAATTGGTGATGATGAAATGTGTAAGGATGTGGTAATCGCAATTGACTTATACGGAAGAGGCTTTGTGCCTTCTTCAGAAACTTTTAATAAATCAACTCGGGCATGGACTTTTAAGATTAAATTATGAAATTTCCAAAGGATACAACATAAAATGTACTTTTTAAAGCTAATCCTATGAGTTTTAAAATGAAAGAAATAGCTCTTAATGTTTATGTTTTTTATAATTTTTTAAAAAATAACTACACCGTTAATATTTATTAAATTAAACTATTGAATTCTTATTTAAATCAATTGTAAGTTAAATGTAAAATATGATAAAAAAATCAACATATTAAGCCTACAAGACTCTCCACTTTGCAGGGTCTGGGAAGAGTCATATTGGATGCAACATTTCTTTTATATTTTTACAAAGAGATTATTTTTATGACTTATACTTTTGTATTTTAAAAAACGAGTAACTTTACTCATTATTCCAAGACTCACGGTCAAACGTAAAATATGACAATGCCTATTATTGATCAAATTGCATCCTTAATTTTGGGTAGTATGGAAAACACATACTTTCTATCTTCGACTCATTAATTTATGAAGTTACTAAGAGATTACATTGACTAATTGACAATTACTTACGAAATAGGCATCTTTTTTTTCTCTGCCCTTTCAAATATTAACGATCATTTATTGTTTTAACCCACAAGAGATATAAACACTAGCATCGAAAATAACCTCATCAACACCTAACTTGACATCATTCTTTTCACTATCCACTCGTCCCTTTCTTTTCCATATTTTATGAGCACTGACAAACAAACATTATGTGACATCTTTATCTCTTCCTGCGTATGATTAGCCTTGCTTGACTAGACTGAATTCAGTTTTCCCGTGCATCAGAAGGCAAAGGAAAAGACATCCATATGTGTGTGAACATAAACTTAATCTAATACTAACCTTCTCGTGTTCTTTATTATTCTTTTTCTATTATTGTCTTTGGATTTAATGATCGTGGGCCTCTGAATGTTAACTTATTCAGAAATTTGAATAACTTGTCATTTTCAGCACTCGATTGTCACGTTGATTCTACGATTTGTTTTAGAAAATCTTAATTATTAAAGCACCATTGGGAAGCCATTCTTTTGCGGACATTGGCGCCATAGACAAGTGTTCTATGTAGCTTGTCAAGAAACTTGTATGTAGAATTGAGTAGTCCGTAGGCCACGTGCTGAAACTGTGGGGAGTCAAGAATTCTTACTTCAGAACTGCGTCATGCTTCATAATAATGGGAAGCTAACCAGCTTTAACCGTACTCTTCTCGTGCAAGTTGAATACGAACATACAAGCACTGTAAGGGATATCATCATCTAAAATCAGGTAAATGTTTGTTTTTAGTATTTAGAGATCTGATAAGTTTAAGGCAAAGATTTAAATAATAAACTGCGGATTATGTTATAATCGTAGACAATTACAAAAATTGAGCATGCACGATATAAGCCTAAAATGATTGTCTTGATGAATATGAAGATTGGTATTAGAGGAATTTTTAAGTCTCATCCATTAACACCAAGATTAGTGCCTATTTGATTTATTCTGTGTGGAATGTAAAGCACTTCATAAAAAATAAAGCATCTTCAATAATATTTAATAAATTTTAAAGTAAATTTGTTAAGGATAAAAATTCTTTTTAGACTTTAATAATTTTACTAAAATTTAAGTGAAATTCTAACAGTTTATAGTATATTAATTTTTTGGTACTTACTGAGGACATGATCCGCAATAGAAAACTTTAACATACTATGATACAAGTAAAGGATCATTCGAAAAGAGATATCGATAGTTCTCTTAAATCTTTTAACTCTTGTCTCTCGTAGCTTAATAGGTTATTATTATTATTATTATTATTATTATTACTACTACTACTTTTTTTCTTTTTGAG
>JAOTBA010000006.1:2733772-2745414 GCA_025629845.1 Erythroxylum squamatum
GTAGTTCAGTTATGCGTTGTATGTTTACATTGATGTAGAGCAAGAAAATGAAGCGATGATAGTTATGGATTTCTGATTCAAAGTTGGGTTCCGGAAGCGGGTTCCAACATAAGTGGTATCAGAGCAAGAGTATAGTAGTTATGTTTTTGTTAAGAGGTTGGGATTCAAAAACGGGTCCCAACATGTTTACCTCATCACCTTTGGAGTCAGAAGGCGATCCTTCCTCCATTGGTCACTTTATGATAGTTGCTGCCTCTTCATCATTTTGCACCATTGGTTGTTTTCGAGACTTCTCCATGAGCTTCTTTTCTTGTAGGCTTTCAGATTGAATAGAAGCTTTCTTCTCAGCTTGGGAGGTTTCTTGAGTAGTGTTAGCAGAAGGAAACTTAACTTCTATTTCCTCATTAACTGGTTTTTCATCCTCTTCATTCTCTTTGAAATTCACTTTCTTAACACCAATTTTCTTATCACTTCTCAGTGTGATTGCATTCAAAGATTTAGGATTTATCACTGTGTTGGAGGGTATATAACCACTACTCTTTGCTTGTTGTTCACTCAAGTTGATGGAGATTTAAGTAATAAAAGTGTTCAAGTTCTCATGCTTACCCTCTATTTGCTCCAACTTAGAGAACACATTTTGTAGACATGAGTCCATCTTATTCCCCATAGCATTCAAGTTAACATTGGTTTGTGTCTTCTCTTGATCTAATCTTGAATTAATCTCGACAATGCCCTTCATGGTCATAGTAAATTCATCACCCTTAGAAAAAGAACTTGATGTCCCTTGATTAGATACCATTTGATTAGAAGAATTTCCTTGAGTGTTGCCTTGATCCCCACCCCATCTAAAATTAGGGTGATCTCTCCAACCTGGATTAAAGGTGTTGGAGTCGGGATCCCTCTTTTGATATTGGCCATTTCTATTTTGGTAGAGGGCATAAACTTCTTCATATCTAGCACAATTATTAGAAGCAAGCATCATGGACCCACAGTACTCACAATCGGCTACTATAGTTTGAGAATGACTCACTAAATTAACTTACTTGTTCTTCACATTATTCTCCAAAATATTGAGTCTTTTCTCTACTCGATTTCCCTATGTAGCAATTTCAGCAAGAATATCTTGGGAAGAAGCCGAAGAGGTATTGTAGACCCTCCTTGTGTCTCCAGATTGAGGGTCATTGGTCGCCATCTTTTGAAGTAGGTCCTATGCAGTATTGGGACTCAATTCTCTAAGTGAACCATTTGCTGTGGCATGAATTGAGGGCTTATGATGTGGAAGGAGCCCTTAATAGAAATAGTTCACTAGATCATTCTTTGAAATATTGTGGTGTGGATAATGGGCTAGAAGTGTGATGAACCTTGTCCAATATTCATGCATGGATTCATTATCTCGTTGCATAACACTAGTTATCTCCTTTTTGAGCCTCAAAGTTTTAGAGGAAGGAAAAATATTCATCTAAGAATGCTCCTTTCAACTGATCCCAGGTCAATATGGTGAAATGTTGAGGTAATGTGTAAAGCCATTCCTTGGCTTTTCCTTCTAAAGTGAAGTGGAATGCCCTCCTCATTACATCTTCAAGATTTGTCGTGGGTGGTTTCATGGAAGAACACATCATGTGCATAATCTTCAAATGCCTATGTGGATCATCACCTACAAAGCCATGGAATCTAGGTAAGGAAGAAATTAATGCTCCTTTAATTTCGAAGTTCACATCATCAATATAAAATCCATAAGGGTCATAATCAACATTGGAATTATTAATTTCACTCATGCTTCTATTATCCTCACCATTATTCTCTAGGTTGTGTTCTCACCATGTTCGTTGTTCCCGTTAGGCCCATTATGTCTATTATTACCATTATCACCATCCATGGTATCTTGCTCTAATTCAAAATCACTAGCAGACAAGTGTTCACTAGAGGTAGCTCTCTCACTAGATTCTTGTTCACTAGATGACAAACTTGAATCTTGTGAAATATGCTCCTCCTCAACAAGAACTTGACTTGCCCTCTCTATTCTCCTCTCTCTTCTAATCTTTTTCACTAACCTTTCAAGTTCAAGATTTCAGGGATTTAGACGTAAAACCTATCACTCCTGGGCATAAACAGTAACAAAAAGAACGAGGTATAAAACTAACTTACACAACAAGATTCAAGTAAAAAAAATGGAAGAATCTGATGAGTGCAAGAGTTTCTGTGTATAAATGTATGAGCATGGATGACGATACACTTTATAGTGTATGAAAGTGTGAAACCATGTAATATGCACAAGTAATCAAAGAATGTCAAAATTTGCACCAATATGAATAAAAACGCAACCCAAAACTTTTATCTAGCCAAAAAAATGCAAATGGAAAAGGAAAAGGAAATGGACTATGCAATAGCAATGCAAGTATGAGGCTCAACACAAAAATCCCAGTCAAACATTACCGGACACTTAGTTACTAGGAACCAATTTCTTGGTTTCCCAGCAACGGCGCCACTTGAAATAACCTGAATTCTGATGTCACCTCGTGGTTACTTAAAAGTTTAACTAAGGATTGCATATAGTGCAACCTCGGGTTGTTCTCTTTGAGGAATCAAAAAAATGAAATTAATTTCTAAAGTAACTAAATAATATGCAACCTAAACTATAGAATGGGATTTGATTTGATCAATTACCGCGAAAATTTGCAATGAAATAAAATAAAAACTAATTACTTGTTTTTGGTATTTTAAAAATTAAAATGAGTGATATGAAATGGTAATGAGTGAATGGAATAAGAAGAAAAACACAAGTAATTAACAATAATAAACGCAACCCTCCAATTGAATAGCACAGGCATTCATCACGTAAACAGATATTCGAGTTAAAACAAATGAACCAAGAGTTATAATTGAGCTTTTAATCCAACAATCGGGCCACCTCGAATTGTTACAAAAGTATTTTCCAAAATCCCAATCTACTAACTGCCACCAGAATAGTAAAATAGAAAATATTTTCCAAAATCTTAATATACTAATTGCCACTAGAATAGTAAAATAGAGCTAAAGATACTAAAAATGATGCTCAATTTTTACTCAATAATTAACGAAACATAATTAATACCAGCAACTAATATAACAATCCAATCATTCAAGCCACCTTGAATAATCACCAAACATTCACTAAAATCTCAATACCAAGTCTTGACCCAAAATAGAGTAATGAAATTGAACCAAAATTAGCGCAATATCAATTGCCAAACAATAACCCAGCCACATAAATCTTCCAATTCAAAGATATAATCCGTACATAACTCCAAATAATTAAATAGTTATCCTAAGACCTAGGAATCACCAAATAATCAATCGATAGAAGATAAATGCAGTTTAAACTCCCTTATAAAAATCCAAACTCCTGCCATTGCCATTGAATCAAAGGATTAGGATGAACTAGCCACAAAAAACCATTGAAGCCACTGTCAACAATGAGCTACGGTGGTCAGCCATAGAAGGTGTGAGAAAAATGGTTTGAATATTTTTCTTTTCACTTCTACGTTCTTTTCGGACCAACAATGCACGCTCAACAACAGATTAACATCGTACCCATACTCTACGTTATATTTCATTCTTCTACTGGCCTCCAACTCGCACGCCTCCAACTCTCCACAACTCACCGTTGCACTCTCTTCTTTTCTATCTCTTTTATTTTTCTCCACAGACCCACGCTCACACACCCACGTAGCACCTCACCACGCTCGTAGACCACGCATGTAGACCAGACCTTCACGCCCTTTTTACCGCCTCTCACTGTAGCTGAAAGTGACTAATTAATTCATGTCCAAGCCTTCTGTTCTTTTCAAAACCTTGCCAAACTCACTCACGTCTTTCTCTACCGTTTCTCTTGCTTTCTAGCTTGCACGCTATCATTTTCTTCTGCCTTCTCCAATGTCCACGCACACCACTTCTTAGCTTCCCACGTTGTCGTTTTCTACTATTTTTCCTAGACCATGCATGAACCTTGCATACCTCTTCCATGTTGTCGTTTTGATCTCTATGTGATGCTTGCACTTATGCTTCTCTTCTCCAACTATTTTAATGCCTTAGATCACTACTTCTTAATCTTTTTGAACTCTAATTTCTCCAAGTACCCTACAATAAAAATTACAAATAAAGTAGCATCAATTGTCCAAAAATCAATTTATTACAGTTAAACCAAAATACGATAATTTTTGCCCCTATAAATGCAAATTAAATGTAAGGCACAATAATTCAAATAATAATCAAACAAATCCATAAAGACCACTTTTAGTGACAAAAACACATCCAAATGATATGAAAATATATATGAACAAGTAAGTTTGTCATGGGCAAACCAATTTGGTGATAGAAAAGAGTCGTAGGAGAAACGGCTGTAGGTAAAATTTCCTATCGAAATTACAATTTTCGTCGATAAATTTCCCTAGGAAATTACAATTTTTATCACTAAGTTTCCCGATAGAAAATGTAATTTCAATGCAAAATTTCCCAACAGAAATTAAAATATCCATTGGTAACTTTACCGACAAAATTATAATTTTTGTGGAGAAATTTACTCACAAATAAGCAAAATCCATTGTTAAATTTACCTTCAGAAAATAGCATTTTGACAATAATTTACGTACGAAATATTTCATTCCATCGGTGATTTACCTACCGAATATAACACTCCATCGATAATTTACCTACAAAATATTGTAATTCTGTCGAAAAATTTACCAATAGTAATTTTAGCTAACATTTCTCACTTCCCACCAGAATTTTTTGTTGATTATCTATTAATTTTTTTTCTACATTTTTTTAGATTTTAAAGGAAATTATATTACTCAAAAAGATAAAAATCTACAATATACAAGCCTAAAAAGGAACAGAGACGAGATACAATCATAAAAAGAGGCTTTAGCAAAAGACCTTTACCAAAAACCACCCAAAATCAACCCCCACCTACAGATGCCACCGCCTACGCATAGCCAAACTCAAACCAATCTGTTTCCCAGTTGCAAAAAGAACTTCTCGGATTGCATTAAATATATAATCAGCTAAATCATACTTTGGCCTCTCCATATGCCTATAAATCCTCCGATTACGCTCCCGCCAAATATGATAAATTACCATCTGGAAGGAAGTCCGAACTATGAGACCCTCGGAGCGCCCTGCTCGAGTTTCCCCAATTAAGAGAGATAAAACGTCACTCCAACCATAAGAGGGAGGAAACAAATCAATCAAATGCACAATGCAGCTCCAAATCATTTTAGAATATTCACAGTCAAAAAACAGATGGTCCCGACACTCTGCCACTTGGTTACAAAGCACACAAATAGGATCAAAGTCCCCAAACCATCTGTCCTTGGTACTCAGCCTATTTTTGATAGCCAACCAAATAATAAAAGCCACTCGTGGACTGACTACCTGATGCCAAACCACATCTGCCCAACTAACCTCCGCTTGCCTCCCTACACCAACATCATGAGTAGATATATTTGAGAAAACACCACTGTTATTAATAGTCCATACCTACTTATCCTGCTCCTGCCCGAACTCAATACCATGAATGTATTGATCTATGATAGAACCGAAGCGACAGTTAGGCCTTTGAGCTCTCCATTGGACTACCCATGCCACTGATGCCTCTTTTGGAAGTCGAGATCTAAAGCCAAACAAGTCAGGTCTCAGCCAAAGAGGACTAAGACCATGCCAATTATCAAACCAGAAGCTAACTCCATCACCGTGCCCAAGATGCCACTGAATAAACGGGTAAATCATCTCACGGACATTCAACATACTTTTAAATATCCATGAGTGATTAACTCTGGGAGGGATATGCCAAAAACTAAGACCATTAAGGTGATACGTCTGCACCCACTGAACCCACAAGGCTTCCCGATCAGCAAACAATCTCCAAATACGCTTCATCATCAGCACTCGCTGCATCTGGGGAAGAGATATAATTCCTAAACCCCCTTGTTTCTTGGGTACCACAATTTCGCTCCACTTGACCTTGGCCCCTTTACAATTGCCATGTTTACCAGTCCAAGGGAATGCTTTCAAAATACGCTCCATTTCTTTGATAACCCTTTTCGGAATAGCCACATGAGCAGCCCAATGGATATACATACTATTCAACACTGCAACAATTAGAGTCGCTCTCGCAGCAAAAGAAAGAAAACGATGTTGCCAAGCATTAATCCGACTCCTCAGTTTTTCTAACAAAGTAAGAAAGTCCGAAAACTTCAGTTTACCCGACGTAATCGGCACTCCCAAATATCTGAAAGGGTGCTGCTAGAGAGGCAACCCTGCCACCCGACCAAGTGCCTCCGGATTGGGAACATCTGAGGAAACATAAATGCCACTCTTCTGGGCATTCATACTCATACCTAACCACCACGAGAAGGTTTCCAACAAATTGAGCATCCTGGAAATCACCTGAGGGTCTGCCTTGCAAAGCAGAATCACATCATCTGCATATAAGAGATGAGACAACTGCATCTCCTGACATCGATAATGATATTGAAATAAGCTATTACATTGAGTCAATCAAGACAGTAACCTGGATAGGCCTTCCATTGCTAAAGTAAACAAATAAGGGGATAAAGGGTCCCCTTGTCGGATTCCTCTGTGGATGCGGAATGGCTTCATCGGCACTCCATTGATCAAGACACTAAAAGAAGTAGTGTGAATACACTGCTCAACCCAATTGCAAAATAGAGGCGGAAGACCCAGCCCGAGCATACAGTCCGACAGATATCTCCACCCGATCGTGTCATATGCCTTAAATAGGTCAATTTTAGGAGCACAACTATTAATCCTCTTTCCAGAATGATAGTCCCCCAACAATTCCTGTAACAGCAGAATATGGTCCCCAATGCTACGCGAAGGAAGAAAAGCACCTTGGGCAAAAATGACAATCTCAGACAAAATACTCCTCAAACGCTCCGCTAGTAGAGAAGCAATCACCTTACAAACCGTATTGCAACAAGAAATCGGCCAAAAATCTTGCACCCGATCAGGTCTCTCCTTCTTAGGTATGAGACGGATATAAGTGAAATTAATTTCCTTCAACATCTTTCGCGAAGAAAAAAACTCCAGAACATCTTCCGTGAACAATTATCCCGTGATATCCCAAGTGTGTTGGGAAAAACTAGCCGAAAAACCATCCGGACCTAGCGACTTGGAGCTATGAAGCCGAAATAGAGCCTGCTTCACTTGGAGGGCAGTGAATGGAGCATTAAGCATCTCCGTTAGCTCCCGACTTAGAGTAGTATTGAGCACATCTCGCACTCCAAAACCATTTCCCGAAGTAACACTCTGGCCCATAAGTTGAAAAAAAAAGTCCCGAACCTGATCGGACACAGCTTCCTGACCTCGCACCACATTACCAGCGTCATTGACCAACTCAGTAATGGTATTAGTATTACGACAACCCTTAATAGCAGCATGGAAAAATTTTGAATTGCAATCACCCTCCTTGATCCAAACTTGTCGGGATTTCTGCTGTGCAATAGAATTAGACAACTGTAACTCCTCCTGATACCTGTATAAACTCTCAACCTCAAGAACTCGTAGTTGATCGTTGTGGGGTTCGAAGTAGCAACGCCTCTGAACATCTGCCAACCGGCTGCTCAGCTCCTGACTATTCCGAGTACGTCTAATGCTAAACTCCTTGATCGCTTGTTTGGTCAATCTCAACTTCTGCATTAATTGAAACGCTTTGTACCCCTGAACTTCAAACCGCCACACCTGTGCAATCATTTCCATAAAACCGCCAACTCGAAGCAAACCGTTAAAGAACCGGAAAGGAGCTCCAGGCCGCTAAGCTCTGCTAGTATGATGAAGAATGATAGGAGAGTGATCAAAGAATCCAGGTTCTCCAAACTCAACCGAGTCATACGAAAAACCACCCAACCAATGCTGATTTACCAAGATTCGATCCAATTTCTTCCGAATGAACAAGTTACCCCTCTGCTTATTTTCCCAAGTGTACCATCTACCACGACCTCGAAGGTTGACAAGATCAGTCTGCGAAATAATTGGTGGAGCTCTCTGTCGGTGCCACCATGGAACTCCACTCCACCTTCCACCTCCGTCGAATTAAGGCAACAATTAAAATCACCTGCGACTAACCATGGCCCTTGAATTCCCATCGAAAAAT
Source organism: Erythroxylum squamatum (assembly GCA_025629845.1). Classification (NCBI taxonomy): domain Eukaryota; kingdom Viridiplantae; phylum Streptophyta; class Magnoliopsida; order Malpighiales; family Erythroxylaceae; genus Erythroxylum; species Erythroxylum squamatum. Next base: position 2,741,925 of record JAOTBA010000006.1, read on the forward strand.
CTTACAGCTCACTCCATAAGGCAGACTGCTGAAAAGAAAAATTTGAGGCATACACTAAAGTGATCACAACGAGACCCATACCAAAACCTGACACTTCAAATGCATGAACTGATCGCCCATCCGAAGGACTTGTACTGCCACTTTGAGCTTATTAAACCAACACAGAATTCTCCCATTATAATGATGCACGTGATTGGAGATGTAGCACCATTGAGGCCCCAAAAAACCTAAATCCCTCCTAGCCGCATTCTCTTTTATTTTTGTTTCAAGAAGACCTACCAAAACTGACTGAGTTTCCGCAACAAGCTACTTCACCATCAGCTTCTTGTGGGGAGCGTTCAGCCCCCTCATATTCCAAACCAAAACCGTCATATTAAAAAAGGCACTCCGGGGACATCACCCCTTTATGCTTTTTCTTCTTCATTTTCTTCTTAACAACTGTTTTCACCAACTCACCCGAATGGGGGCTAAGCTCCGTTGACACCACAGCAGACCCCACCTCTATCCCAATAGTAGGACTAGCGACAGCAGAACTTGTAGAGGCCTCTACCTCGAAAGGAATTTCCCCCTCTGCCTGAGCCCCCCTTTCATCAGAAACACGACCCTCTCCAGCATCTAAAGAAAGGTCTAGGCAAGGAGGAAGGGGTCCACTAATCATCCCATGCTCCCCCGGATCCTCCCGGACTACATGACAACCACCACTGCTCTCACCATTACCTGGGAACTGTTAATCTCTGATCCACTCCTGAGTGTCTATAGCAAGGGATCAAGAGTAGCCGCACCCCGACCTTGCTATTCTACCTTCCCCTCAGTCTGCGGTTCCACACAGCTCGAATCTGGACAAAGATCACTCGGAGGCAGGGTCGACCCCTCTACAGCACCATTCACCAAATCAGCACTCCAACCAGAGGAAAACCGTTGCCCTGTTGCAACCTACTGCCGAACACCCACTCTAGGCTTCCAAGGATATGAGACCGCAATATTGTCTCGAAGCAGCTCCCCATTCTCACCAAGTCGCGTAATGGACACACTATCCGGCAACTCAAGGTCCTTCAAAACCTCAATACAAATCTTGGCATAACCTATACGGTCCATAGCCGCTGTCAGCACATCCATACACAGGGGCTTACCTAACCCACTTGATAAATGACTCAGACCCTCTATTGTCCAATATTCCATCGATAAATTGTGAAACTGTACCCAAAGCGGAATGACGTCAATTGTTCCCCTGTCCATACCCATCCCTGGACGCCACAGCCTAAGAAACAATGGTTGGTCCCCAACATGCCAGGGCCCAAGTTCCAGAATCTCACCAATATTAGCATTCGGAGAGAACTTGAACAACACTGAACCATCCTCCCGAAGCATAGCCTTTTCAAAACCCTTTTCCCCCAACGCCCTCTAGCCCACGCATTAACCACCGGGAAAGCAACTCTCTTAGACCAAAAGAAACCCACCAATGCATTGGACCAAGCCCTCGCACCCGCCTGCAACAGCTCCATCGGAGGGGAAATGACTCCATCCTTAAGCAAATTGGGATAATGTTTCAGTCTTCGGGCAGTCGACCCTGCGCTCACCTTATCTCGCCAAGAAGGACCTCCAGCTGGAGAGGACTCTAGGGTAGCGCTGACATCCGTGGCGACCAGCTCCGACGCTCGCCCAGCAACCACCGTTGACGGCACTGGAGGGATCTTACCGTCCTCCAACGCACCCAACGCCCTAGGGCTACCGACAACCACCGACGGCTTAAAAGGAGGGAAGGAGCCTAAGGACAGAGACAATTCACCCATGGCAAGGGTGAACGTCTACAGCCCAGAAAGGCCTTGGAAAATACAAAAAAGGGGTTGGTCAAAGGGCAGAAAAGGGTGAAATTCGAAAAGGGTCAAGGGGTAATTAAGGAAAACCAAAGTGAGCGGGAAAAGGGAGGAAGAGAGAAGGCAAAGCATTCAATGAGGAGAGAGAAGAGTTATTGATTATATAATCTTGATTGATAATATAATGTAAAAATTATCCTGATTGGTAATATAATATAAAAATTATAATGTACAATAGTAAGTATCTTGAAAATAACTGTGAATTAAGAATTTATAAAAAAAAAACTTAAGAGTACCAAAACATCAAATATATTCATTTAATTACCGAAATATTGTAAATCTAAGCTATGTAATTGGTGAAGGCAGATGATCTTACCATTGCAATGCGGTGTTGCCCCTCCCCTTTAACTCATCCATCTTATTACGGAGTTGGGCTATATACTCCATCAACTATCGCAACTGAGTTGTCAGCAACTCCACTATGTTCTCAAGCTAAACGACTCTCTCATTGGATGTGGACTGCCTACTAGATCCAGCTGTACTGGATGTGGAGGATTGCGAATAGCATGTGTTTACAAATGAACCTAAGTCGAAAATCTGTCCACGGCGATCCCTACCACCAACTGCATCAAGATATATCTAACTCTCATCAACAGTTTTAGAGTTTTGATACTGTCATTCAATGCTTTCTTACATTTGGTCATATCATTATAATTGTTTATGTTGATAAGTGATATTTTTAACTAATATTATTTATCAAATTAATATTAAATTATAAATTTTACATACATTAAGTTGTCTACATCGGGTATTGATGAAGGTCATACCATCATGCTTCTTAGTATGGGTGCGTAAAAAGAACTAATATGGTGTAGGTTTCCTATCCATAGACTTTTCCTACGTCAGAATAAAGTGTTATAATTAAGTGAACTAAAATTTACAAAAATTTCAGAAGAGTTTCATCTATTTTTATGATATTTGTCCCCTGTTAAACAAAAAAATTATCTCAACAACATAGTCATTCATGGCAACAAACATTTATAAAATTATTATTCTCCATAATACACATATATTTTCATTCTAAATTTCATACATCAAATTACATTGAAATCAAATTTCATACATCATATTTCATACATCAAAATACAAAAATCAAAATATAAGTGTAAAGTTTAGATACTTACAAGTTTCTCTGCATACTCCTAGTAGGTTATAGATCCTCCAGTGTGTATGGTTAGACTCTCTCCCTCTAGTCCTCCCCGTCTATTTGCAGAATTACACTCTGAAATGGAGATTGCCTTAGGTGTTGCCTAGTACTGCTACCAACAACTCTATATTTCTTCAGATAAGGAGGTCGTACACCATTCTTGTGTATCAAACCAAGAAAGTCTCTACAACGTGAATGGGCTCACCTTTTCCATACATTATAAATGACAATATCGAATTGTGAATCCCAAAAAAATCTTTCTTTAAAAAAAGATTAAAGAATTTAGATAAAATTAGATAAAATAAAAAAGATTAGCTAATTTAGTTTTTGTACCTCAAACTCTTGATAATAAAAACCCTTTGTCCCCTGAGAGATATTCTTCCATATATAACTGATCGAACCAAATTTATACTATAAATTAGGCCTGTTTTCTTTAGTAATTATGCATTTGTTGGCTCCTGATTTATGA
>JAOTBA010000006.1:2751906-2769555 GCA_025629845.1 Erythroxylum squamatum
TTCAGCGTGGCCTTGAGGAAAGTAGAAGACTTTTGAGTTGAATGGTGGGATCTGAACCATACTTCCCGCACACGCGTGCCATAGCTGTGGATCCAAGCACTTTTCTGACTCTTTCATCTGCTTGAAGATGAATAACAAAAGAGTGATTTCAGAGTTAAGTCAAAGGAACGCAAGTGAAACTAGTGAAAACATGTTTTTACCGGTTGTTATGACCAACAAAAACACGGTGACGCAGAGAAGAAAAGAGAACTTCGGAGACTGGAGTTGTTTGAGAAGTAGACTTTTGGCCGAAAATCACTTTCAAGATCACGTCTTGAGAAATCGAAAGTATTGCTGAGACCCTGTAATCAATCAAACCTTCAAAGGTTGCTACACATACACACAGTCCTATTGCAATCAATAATTTAACCACAAAAATGCGGACAGAAATCACTCGAAAAGAAAAAAGACTCAAAATCCAGAACAGAAACCCACTTGGAGTTTTTGCTCGAAAGCAAGAGAAAAAAAAAAGGAGCAAAAAGAGACCTTCTTTATGGGCTTTTCTTTTCCGGTTTTAACGTCTCTGATTGTCTCTGGTCCCTTTGTCCTTGTTCACCTATAAAGCACGATAGGGTACTTGCAGAATTTTTGAATAACGTGAAGGATTACTCATGCAGAGACACAGACAAGGGAGACATTAATCATCGATCAGCAGTAGCTTCAATCTCGTACGTAGTAGACCACCATTTTACCACTACCATCACCATCTGAAGAAGACAATAAATTTTGCTCACTAAACTCCAAAACAACAGCTTTTTCTAGATAAAGAACCCTTTTTCACTCTCTCTATTCTCTCACTGGATCATCTGAAATTTTCTTTCTGCTTTGTTAAAGATGCAGTTGTTATCACTTTCTCTATCGTCAGTTCTTGATTGAACTGAACTCTCTCTGATAAGCTTTTCCTCTGTCCAGGCAAAACCACAACAGAACAAAACCACATAATAGAAAAAGTAAAGAGAAGTGGAAATCTTGAAAAGGCACACTCACAACACCTTTGTATTTATTACACTAAAAATGTCTATTATCTCCCAAACCATTATCTCGTAACTTAACGCGTGATAATATCGCGAGTAAATGAAGTAAGAGCAGTTTAAAGAGCTCTGAAATTGGAGCAGTCATACACGGACAAACAAACTAAACCCCAAAGTTCAATAGTCATTTTTGGTTCAACACGATTTTCTTGTTTCTACAGCTCTAAGTTGGCGCGTGGTGTAACGACAGTAAATCCATTGGAGGGTGACGTACACGCGACAGCATGATCGTTAGGTGAGGAGTCGGTGATGTGGGTGGAGGACGTGCTGCGTAGTAATCGGATGGGTTTCGAACACCAAGTTTAGTTCCAAGGCTTTCTCTTGTTTCTCATTTTGAAAAAAACAAATAAAAAATTCGGTTCCTCTGATCTGAAGCCGTTTATGGTATGAATTCTGGGGGTTTGGTCTTTACTTGAACAGGGTTTTCGAAATATATGGTGTTGGTGTTGGGACTTTGGTTGGGTTGTCTTGTCTGTCTGAATTTACATTTGATAGACATAGACCTCAACTTTCTATCGTCATCACTGTCCTTTGTCGAATCCAAAATGAAAATAAGATGATACTTTCCCAATCAAGATAAAATGCACCATAAGTTATCTCAATAAGTTTTTATTTATAATATATTTTATGAATTCAACTTTTAATCACATTTGGATCGTAGCATTCGCAAAATCAAAATTAGAAATAAAAAACTCAACTATTGTAAATAAAATTAAAAAATCGATAATATTCACAAAATGTTTTTATATATACCGACCAAAGCATCTTCACTTAAATAGTTCAGTAATAAGCTATAGTCGTGCCAATTTCATCTCTAGTGCCATCTTTTAGCTGGTGAACCCATTAGCAATGGATGGTGACGTTACATTCATCATTCAATGATCGATCCAACTTTATCACTTTGTTTTTTCTTATATAAAATTTACAATAATTCTATTGTTACATTCGTCGTACCTGAATCATGCTGTAATCTTTGAATAATTAATTGATGGAATTGAGGATGTGTGTGTTTTTAAATTGATCTGTGTCGCTATTTGAGAGGTACAAGTAGTACTTTTACGTTTTGTCCGTTCGTCAATCTCTTTAGTAATAAACTATGTCTGTGCCCTTAAATGTCAGCTTAGACAAACGATAAAAAGCATTTGAGAGTCGGGGATGATTGATGTGACATGCAAGAACTCAGAACTTAACAAAGTATATCGCCATTGTAAGCTCCGTCCTTGCTTAAAACTTTGTGCTTGATATATGACTGTAAGGTTGAGAGTTGTTCTCAAACTCCTGTAGGTCGAAAGATTTTGTCCTTGCTTCAAGATAACTACTGATACTGTAATGGTAAGTCTTGGATTGAAAGCTCACTCTAGGCCCCATGAAAAGCATTTATACATATAACGTATTGTGCTGGTTTGGTTTTGGGACTTCTCCCAATATATCATCACTCTATGAATTTAACCTCTAAGCCAAACTGATTATGTAACTGCGGTTTGGGTTAGGTTACTAATAATTATGGTAATGTGATCCGAACGAACCTGTTTTACTTATGATTGCCAACCGAGATGATAAATTTCTAAAGATTGGGTTAATTAAAACGAACTAACAGAGTTAATTGTTTGGATTTAATGAACAAGCACACATATCACAACTCACATTTGAAAAGCTTAAGAGTTTGGTTAGCTAGTGGGAGGGCTTCAACCTTAAACTTCTAGATAAGACCAATAACGAAGCTTCTTATATATATATATATATTATAATGGAACATCGGAATAGAAAACATCGACGTAGGGTTCCTTCATGTCTCATTCTCGACTATTAAACTTGGGCTCGGTGGAATCTAGCACTTCCCATCGTTCGCAATAGGCACAAAGAAGTTGAGATATTGTCGCTGTAGTAACTAAAACAAGTTGGCAGTTAAAGCCCCTTGAACCGGTGGTTATGTAACCTTCTTTGGCAGTAAATTAAGTGGAAGATATTCACTGCAAGAGTTTGGTGAAGTGACGACATCATTACCGACAAGCAACGCCAGACAACTAGTCAGACAAATTTGATATCAACTTTTTTGGAGGAACAGATCTTGATTAGGGGTTTCAAAGGAAAGTTTTGAGAAGTTAACATTTCGGAAACGGCTGGTGAAGAATCGACACTGATACCGACACAACACATATCAAACTTTTCAAAGAAATCCATACACATAAAGTTAGGATCAACACAACATTTTTAGGCACTACAATCAAGTAGGCATTTAACTACGTTAAAAGTTATCATATTGCGACGATTTTGGTGATGATTTTCTAAAACATCGTTAAAACTAAACCTTTAGCAACTAACTAAAAAAGCGTCACATAAGGAACAACATTTTGTAATGAATAACAAAAATCCTCTCCAAATAGTAAACATTTAGTGACGATTATCGAAAATTGTCACAAAATGATCCACAATAGGTAACAATTTCATAAATTCGTCACTAAATGAACTTGAGGTGATGCTTTTCAAAAATCGTCACCATAATTTGTTAAACGTTTGGTGACTAATGTCTGAAATCGTCACTAAAGAGTTTGCAATTGGCGACGATTATATAAAATCGTCACTAAAAAGACGTTTGGCTTTTTACTACGTTTTTGACATTGTTGCTAAAAGTGACCATTTGATGACAATATTTGGAAGCATCACCAAAAGATCAACATTTGGTGACAAAATTTGAAAATCATCACCAAATGATGTACATTCAGTGATGATTTCTGAAAATCGTCACGAAATGGTCCACACTCACCAAAGGTTCTATAGTAATTTGCAACACATTTGGTCACTATTTGCCTAAATCGTCACCAAAGGTTAACATTTGTCAAAATTATTAAACTAACATTTTTATAATCTATCATAGTTAAGATATGTTTTATTGGAGATTTGTTTTGAATGTTTACAACGTATTGTTGAAAAAACACACACAACATAATTTTAAGTATTAAACAGTAGTATTAATTAATCATTAATATTTACTAACATTGCAAAAATTATTTATAAAAAAATTTAAATAATTGTATCAATATAATAATATGATATATGGAGTAGTATGAACTTTGAATTAGAAGTTTAACAATTCATACAGTCATAGAACAAGAACAATAACAATTCAAACTTAATAGTACGCAGCTTGACTCCTAATTAGTAGAGAGGTTGTTTGACAAATTCTTACAGATATAATAATAAATAAACTTTAAAGCTGAGTCTAGTTGATTGCATCGATAAATGACAATGATATAATTATTTTTTTGGATTTCAAGTGACATGAGAGTCGGTAAAGGTAAATAAGTTCCTAATATCTGGATTCCTGAGAAGGGTCCTTGCACGTTTGAAGGCACCAATTGAAACAATGATAGTTCTTTCCTCAGGTGTAGGGTTTTTCATACCCTCTTGTAACAACGTTTCTGCTATAGCTAAACTTGTAGAGGATACAGTGAATAGGTCGCTAAATTTAGTATGGAAGACAAGTTCTACAGATGAACTGCTAGTACGAAACGATTTACCTAAAACACAATTAGTATAGAACTTAGATATTGTCAGATTAGTAAACCATTAAACAAACCGAAATTGGAGTGACATGCATATGTGAATGACCATACGAAGTCAGTGGAATTGACGAATTTTCCAAAACAACCGATTTTTCTAATCCTTTACGGACCATTGTAACATTGCTCCCGCCTCTATGGGCATACATGTCATCTTTGAGATTCAAGAAAGCTTAAAATAATATGTAGTATATACCATCAAATGCGAATATATATAGTAACTTCATAAAAGGAAATGAGATGTATATAATAAGGAAAGTGACGTTGTTCGGATGATACTAAACACCTTGAAGTAGAAGATCGGCCATAGAAGGCAAACGATGATTAGTGTATGAAGTGGAGATTTTTTTTGCATTGTTTATTTTTTTAATAGGGACAATTTTGCCACATTCCTCCCAACGGAATGAATTAGGGTCATCCGGAACTAGTCGCCACGTCGACATTCCATGATTAATAATGTTAAGAGGTATATTCTGCAAATGTCGATTTAGAATAAAATGATGATATGTTTAACTCCAATTTCGATGATAAGTGAAAATAGTCCAGTTTAGCACTTATACATCTTCAATGTGCTTAATAATATGAAAGTTATCCTTACTAAAATTTCAGAAATCTATTGTGTAGTTTGTATCACATGCAAAATTTAGAATTTAAAGTAGAATAGACATGACTATGTTCTTGATGTACAGAAATATAGTATTATCTATATTGGACTATATTACTATTAATGTAAATGAATTAAAGTAAAATACTCTTGAAGACCTTTCATCAAATAGTTACGAAGTTTTAAAGAGGGAAGCGTTAAAGGTCGTTGGGAAGAAGCCAACCTATACACAAATAATAAAGACAGACAGTAAATCATATTTAAAACACAACCATAAACACATCCCATACATCAAATGCATAATTAATAACTCATAATAAACACCTAAAGGTATAAGTTAAACTTAGCACAATTTCATTAATGAAAATAGAATAAAAGAATAATACCGATTTAGTTAATAATGGTTTTTTGACGGTGATGACCACAATATAAAACCCAAACAAAAGAGAGGATTTTGAGAAATGTTGACGGCTTGAACGAGAATGAAGTAGCCTTTTATAGTGGTTGTCATTGAAAACTTAATACAAAACGACGTTGTTTCTTATTTACTGTAGTTGTTTGGAAGTAGTATTAATTAATTTGCTACGATCTATTGTATTTGGTCGACAAACGTCAGATGTAGCAACTAATACATAGTTCGTCGTCAAAGCCCGCGGGTTCATAAATAATTTTTTATAAATTTCTATTCCTATTCCAAAGAAAACATAATTTGAATTAAAAATTAAATCATTTAATTGAAAACTATTTCGAAATTAATTTGTTCACCCTTCAAATAAATTATAGTTGACTTACAATTTTCAGAAAATTATACTATTTAATTATATGAAGCTAGGAGAGCATCTGTATCATTTTAAAGGTTTAGGGAAAAGTTTGCCTTAATTAATGTCCTTTTTAATTATATGAGTTTTTCCCTTTAAAGCTCATACAATTCATAACCTTCAGTACCAATATTTAGTCCCCTTTCCACTGCCTACTAAAATGATTGAATTCTACATATGAAATTGAAGAATTTGAAGGGAGTTGGCCTTTCTAAATTATGAATATGACTTTGCTATTTTGAACAAGAATTATAATGATAAAAGAATATGATATAGATAAAAGAAGTTGTGATCTTAAAAATTGGTGTCATGCATTGTAACTACTATTATTATTATAACAAGGTGAGTAGGTTAGGATTCGTCACTTCTGTTGACCAATTGCTAATTGATCACTAATGCATGATTCGACATTACTCATCTTGATAACTTCCTTTCACACAAGGGAGGGGCATATTATATATTCCATTTTGCGAATGGGAGAAGACTACTCATGCGTGTGGAAGCGTCATAGGGTTTCCTATCAATCTCATGACTTTGTTTGTGCTATGCAAATTTGAGTGAAGTCTTTACGCGCTTCGATGAAAATAAATGTTATCTTGACTCACATTCAATGTTGTTTTGAGCTACTTGTATACATTTCATGTCATAAATAGGGTTTCAATTTACATGGAAGAATCACAATTAGGTTCATTATTATAATTTATTGTGATTTTCAATAAATGTTATTATGTGCACATTATGTATAATTATACGTTTTAAATATAATTTAGTGTGAAAGCATAGGTGCATTAGTCGTCTCATCTCCCTAAAGAAGATAATGTGCTGCTTAGCTTGCATTTTGAAATAGTTCCTTCTTTGTTTAAGTATATAATGAAAGAAATATTTGTATAAGTCATTTGATTTAAGATTTAAAATTTTAAATTCTTAGTTAGTTTTCAGCTTTGGTATGTTTATTCTTTTGTCTTTGCTATATCTATTTTCTTATTAAATCTACACTTATAAATATACACTTATAACTTCAATTGTTGCATTAGTTGGTGATTGTATATAGGGTTTTATTTTTTTTGCAGATTTTGTCTTCCTCTGTTTGATTAGAGACAAAATCGAAGAATTTGTGTGGCATCTTCAGGTATATTCTCCCTGCCCACCACATGCTGGACAAATGCCCTATGTCCTGTGAACAAGAATTATAATGATAAAGTATAAGGTTAATTATATAGAATTCCTATAAGGTTTGATTTCTTTAATTTCAATATATATTTTTAAGCAATTATGTCTTATTTCTTTGTAGTATCACTTAATCATAACGTCATTTTTTTGTTATTTTTTATTAATTTTAATTACTTTGTATTTAATTCTCTCATATTTATAGGCAATCTAAGGATTAATCGTTGAAGTTCCTCCTTCTTAGTGGTTTGCGGTTATCCGTTGATCTAGGTAATTCGTCCAACCCAGTTAGAAATATCATTTGTCCAAATAGTTGCAACTATTATGAATGTGAATTAGTAGTAACCATTATTGTTAATGCGAATTAGTAGTATTCGTCGCATTTGAAATGGTTTGTTAATTAATTGTTTTATATATCGATGGTCAGTTCATTTTGATGTATATAGTCAACGTAATTGAGGCATATGAACTGACAACATGAATTGAGTGGATAGTAAACCCATTGATGCGTATGCAATAAAAACACAATTTTGAGAAAAGTGTTTTGAAATTGAATCACCATGCAATTTAAGAAGATAAAATTGGAACCTTAATTTCTTTCTTTTACCAATGACATTTAAAATAATAGCTTCAATGTAAACAATAAAAATTAATACAAAATTAGTAGTTAACCTCATACAATGTAATTAATTTTTGTACTAAATAGTTAGTACCATAATAACATCCAACACATCAAATGATGAATATAACATGTTCAATTACATTACACATTAATGTAAATGATATAATTTATATATTGGCAAACTTTTGAAAGAACAATAGGTGTTATAGAGGAAATAGATAAAGGAAATTTCACCAACAATTTAAAAAAGATAAAAATTGGAACCTTAATTTCTTTCTTTTGAGAATGACATTTAAAATAATAGCTTCAATGTAAACTTGAAAACCTAATACAAAATTAGTAGTTAACCTCGTACAATGTAATTAATTTTCGTACCAAATAGTTAGTACCATAACAACATCCAAGACATCAAATGACGAATATAACATGTTCAATTACATTATACACTAATGTAAATGATATAATTTATATATTGAAAAATTAGAAAGAATAATAGGTGTTATAGAGGAAACAGGTAAAGGTAATTTCACCAACAATTTTAAAAAGATAAAAATTGGAACCTTAATTTCTTTCTTTTGCCAATGACATTTAAAATAATAGTTTCAATGTAAACAATGAAAATTAATACAAAAGACTTAACCAATTACAATGCCATTATGTAATAGAAGAAGTTAAACAGACAAAGCAAACAAGAAACAACTCAACATAGTATAGACAGAGGATGGTATATAGGTTGGAAACAAGAAACAATGCCACGAACCTTAATTACATTGGTTTTTTTAAACGTAATATTGAATAAAAAAGCATGTAATAACTCATTTATCTTCTTTTATTGTATAGCTAGATGGATAAGAGTTGGACATCGAAAATGGTCAACTGAATGCGTAGAAGGAGTTCATAGTTTCATGCAATTTGTAAAAGATAAAATGGGTGATGAATGTAGTATTCGTTGTCCATGCATCGATTGCTTAAATGTTGACTTCCAAAGTCAAGATGTGATATATAATCACTTGCTAATTCAAGGCATAGATAAATTCTACACTCTATGGCTTTATCATGGTGAACATAAGGAAGCAAGTTGTAGTAGAAGTGGCGATACATGTTATGATGACAGTTACAATAATGATGTAGATGGTTGTGATGTGAATGATGATGGTGATGATGAGCTTGACGAGATTTTAGACGATTGTCGGAATTATATGGAGACTATGAATGAAACAGGAATGCCTAACATAATTGGTATTATTACAGAAGATAATTTTGGGAAATTATTGAAAGTTGCTCAAGAACAATTATATCCGGGGTGCTCTAATTTCTCATAACTATCATTTGTTATGAAGTTGTTGCATTTGAAAGTTTATAATAAATAGAGTAACAAGTCCTTTGACATGTTAATTGACTTACTGAATGATGCATTACCTATTGGATACAAGTTGCCAAAATCTTACTGTGATGCAAATAAACTATTAAAGGACCTTGGATTGGGATATATTTCAATTCATGCTTGTAAGTATGACTGTGTTCTTTTTTGGAAGGAAAGTAAAGATCTTCAGGAGTATCCTAGTTGTGGTACATTAAGGTGGCAGGTAGATGATGAGAGAGGGAAAAAGATACCGAATTAAATCCTTCACTACTTTCCTATTAAACTACGATTACAAAGACTTTTTATGTCAACAAAAACATCCATAGATATAAGGTGGTATAAATAGAAACACATTGATGATAACATTATGCATCATCCAGTAGACTTAATGGCATGGAAAGAGCTTGATGGAAAGTTTCCATGGTTTGGATAAGATTGTCAGAATGTTCGACTTGGATTGGTCTCAAATGGATATAATCCTTTTGGTAATATGAGAAATTCATATAGCATGTGGCCGGTGATTCTAGTCCCATACAATTTACCTCTATGGAAGTGTATGAAGAAGCCTTTTATGTTGTTGTCTTTGCTTATTTCAGGACCTACTGCTCCTGCTAAGGATATTAATGTATACATGTAACCATTAATTGATGACTTAAACGATCTATGAGAATTTGGATTACAAACTTTTGATGTTATTAAAGGCGAAACATTTATAATACATACTGTTGTTTTATGGACTAGAAATAATTTCCCAGCTTATAGGAATTTGTCTGGGTGGAGCACTAAAATGAAAATGGCTTGTCCTGTGTGTAACCATCAAACATATTAAAAAAGGATACGAAGTAAAATATGTTATACGGGTCATCGTCGTTATTTGGAACATGGACATAGATGGTGAAGAAGTAAAAAATTTAATGACATAGTAGAGTTGGGTGAAGCTCCGATGCAATTGTCTGGCGATGATTTTGTTTACCAGCTGTCACATTTGGGTGGCATTACACCTGGAAAATACCCAAGTAATAGAAAGCAAAAGAGAAACGATGTCGAACTGAATTGGACAAAAAAAAGCATATTTTTCAACTTGCCATATTGGAAGGAATTACTATTGAGGCACAATCTTGATGTCATACGTATTAAGAAAAATATTTGTGAGTCCATTTTAGGGATAGTCATGGGAATTGATAAGAAATCCAAAGACACAATTAAGGCTAGACTTGTCTTGGAAGACATGAATATTAGAAAGGACTTAGATTTGGAAAGAAGAGATGACGGCTCATACGTTATTCCCCTTGCTTGTTACAACATGTCAAAAAGTGAGAAGCAATCATTCTATCAATTACTCCAATTAGTCAAATTTCCTAATGGGTATGCATCAAATATAGGTTGTGTGAATGTTAAAGAGGGAAAAGTGTTAGGGTTGAAAAGTCATGATTGTCATGTACTTTTGCAATGATTACTTCCTGTTGGAATATATTGTCAAAGGATGTGTCCATTACTTTGGGTTAATTGGGAGAGTGTTTTAAGCAATTATGTTGTAAGACACTTAAAGTTGAAGAGCTTGATAAAATGGAAAAAGACATAGCATTGATTCTATGTAAGCTTGAACTATTATTCCCTCATCGTTTTTTGATGTTATGGTTCATTTGACAATTCACTTACCATATGAAGCAAAACTTTGTGGATTGGTTCAATTTCGATGGATGTTTCTGATTGAAAGGTAATTCATATTAAATTTAACAAGTTTTTTCTATGTTATTTGTTTGTAAGAATTCCTGAGTGTATAACTGTTTATGTTCAGGTTTTTATGCTCTCTTAAGCGTTATGTATGCAATAGAGCTCGACCAGAGGGGTCTATTGCAAAGCTTATATGGAAAATGAATGCTTGACTTTTTGTTCAATGTACTTCACTGTTGTGCAGACAAGATTTAATAGACCAGAATGTAACTTTGATTTTCATGACGACGGTGGGTTGTCTTTTTCTCCCAAAAAGTTAGGCAACTTAGTGTGGGTAAATATGTGGAGTTAACTAAAGACAAATTCGAAATCGCCCATTGGTATATTTTGAACAATTGCGAGAAAGTCGATACATCCATGGAGTATGTATATTCCTTTTCATTCAAGCAATCATATTGCAATTTTCTTCAATCACTATAAGATTTTATCTTCGTTGTCTTCTTTAAATAGAGAGCACAAAGGCACAATTCGCAGCAAAGGGATTATTAATGTTGAAGAAAGACATAGGCAGAAGTTTGTATCATGATTTAGAAATCGAGTAAGTTTCATATTGATTACATATTATGAAAATATGTCTCATCCTCATATTTATTTTCAATTTGTCCTACAGATGATATGGTTACATTATTGTAATGTGTAAGAAGCGATAACAACATTATATAGTTTGGCATGTGGGCCTCATATTTGTGGGAAGAAATACACATGTTGCATTGTTAATGAGGTGAGATTTCACATACAAGATCGAGATAGTCGAGTTAGAAGTCAAAATAGTGGGGTTATCGTTAAAGGATGTCATGACGACAAAATCATTGACTTCTACAGTGTCATCTCTAAAATAATGTAGTTGCACCATATCAAGGATAAGAAGGTTGTTCTACTTAAATGCAAATGGCTTGATCTAACTGACATGAAAGTGAATGGGCATATTAGTAGCATAAATGTTAGTAAGAAATGGTATGATAATGATCCTTTTGTCCTTGCCAGTCGAGTCAAACAAGTTTTCTACATCAACGATATTGTATTGGGTAGCAATCGGAAGGTTGTTCAAAAGTTTCAAAAAAGGAATGTCTTTGATTTTTGTGAAATAAATATTGGTCAATTGGATGAGGATGCAGATGAAGTTTATCAAGATATTGGATTGGAGTTCAATAATGAAGGCATTCGAATAAAAGATGTAGATATATCATCACTCCATAGGAGAGATGTCAATCCCAACATAGTTCAACTAGATGAAGTCCAAGCCCATCTTATCTTACAATAAAAGAAGACTACACTCAGGATGTCTTAAATGACAATGACAATACTTTGCTCGAATATATTAGTGATGAAGGATCCAATGATAATGTACTTAATGATGATGATTTTCAAAATCTTGATCATTATGATTGGATGTAAATAAATTGTTTGTACTATTTGAAATGTTATGTTCATAATTGCTTTATGTTGTTGATGTTTTACGTATGTTAATTTACGATGACTAGATGCATATTTTTAATGTTTCACTTATGTTTTTGTGGAATGTTATGCCGAATGTTTAGTATTTGACTACTGATCTCCTTATATTCATGTGAAATATTGATGTTTGAGTTAAGATTATGCGTTATGTTCATATTTCATTTTACACAGGTTCAATATAATGACACCTGGTAGAAACAAGGGCAAAAGGGTGGTAACGACCGAAGAAGTTCCTCCCACGCAACAAACTACCCAATCTGACCTCATCGTTCAAAAACCAAAAATTGCATCCTCGAATGAAGACAGTTAAGAACAACCTTCACCAACATTGACTGTTAGTGTTGAGGGATCTTCAGGTCTGCTACTGTTAACCAAACATATTTACATTAATGCTGAAATTACTCATCACATGTTTAGTGTGTTTTTCTTATTATGATTTTTTTTGCTTTCGGGTTCCAATACTGGCATTAAAAAATGAGGTAGAGGCATCACAAAAGTGGCTGAGTTGTAACGGATGAATGTTGCAATGAACAACAAGTTGTCTGTGACCATTGATACCGCACGCAACGTCGCCCTCTGGATAAGATCTAATCTGCAAAATTGTCCAGTGAGTTAGGTGACAAACTCATTTGTTCCTATATAATTTCATCTCATTTGGATGGGTTTTTGTCACTAAAATTGGTCTTTATAGGTTTATTTGAATATTATTTGAATTATTGTGCCTTACATTTAATTTATGTTTATAGAGGCAAAAATTGTTGTATTTTGGTTTAATTGTGATAAATTAATTTTTAAACAATTGATGCTACATTTTTTGTAATTTTTGTTGTAGGATATTTGAAGAAATTAAAATTCAAAAAGCATTAAAAGAGCTGAAAAAGAGAACCACAAATGCAAGCATCACATGGACAAACACAACAATGTTGAGACACAAAAATGAGTAGTAGCGTGGCACAAATGACACCACGAACATGAGAGGATTGCAAGAATTTAAATTGTCACATTAGTTTATAAAGAAGGCAAATAAAGGTGTGTGCAACGTTGGTGTTGTGGTGTTGCATGTCTAGTGATGTGTGGGGGCTGTTGCATGTGAGTGGCTTGAGTGGAGGTATGGAGAGTGAAATGATTAAATGTGGGGCGTTGTTGTGTTGTACAGTGAAAACAAGAGTGTGTGGTGTGTTGTGAGGTGGGCTACGTGGGTTTAGAAACTAAGCCAAAAAGTTGTCACATGAATTAGAAGGGAACAGTTGTCGTTGAGGGTAATAAGGTGTGGCCTTGAGAGCAGTGGGTTTTAAAAACGAAAATAGGCAGCAGGGGCGTGGGGAGAAAAACGTTGTTTTGTGCATGTAGTGTTTGGTGTCCGTGTGTGGAGTGAAGACGTGGTGCTATGCTGGAGTGTGTTGTGTTGTCTTTGGAGTGGGCTTTGTGTGGATCTAGGAGCTGGAGTTATGAAAGCATAAAATGAGAAGGAAGCTGTGCTGTGAAGTGAACTGTGTGTGTGGGTTTTCAGCGTGAAAAAACAGACAGAAGAGAGCTGGTGCTTGGTGACCGTGTGTGAGTAGCTAGGAGAAAAACAAAAGAGGCAGCTTGTGTTGAGCAGTGATTTTGTGAAGAAGCAACAAAATAGAAGCAGGGGTTTTGAACGAAATTAGGCAGCAGGTGGCGCAAGTGGAGGAGGTTGCTGTAGTAAACGTTGTGTGTGCATGTGTTGTGTGAGTGTGCCTTGGAGAGTGGACATTTGTTAAGTGAAGTATGTGTGTGGTTTTCAACGTGAAAAGCAGGAGGAGGGGCGTGAGCTGTTAGTTGAGTGGAAGAGCTGGGTGTTGCATGAGTCTTGCTGGAAAAATAAGAAGGAAAACAATAGCTGGTGTTGGAGTAGGCGTTGGTTGCGTGAAGAGGAAAGTAAAAACAAAAGCTGGGTGCGTAAACAGTGGAAATTGGAAAAGAAACCACAGCATTAAATTGTCTAATCAGTTACAGTGTGAAGAAGAGTGTGCGTTGGTGGAGCTAAAAACAGAAACAAAAGATCCAACCCTTCATAGATGACCATCGTCGGAGCTCAACGTCAGCAGCAGCTTCAATGACTTTTGTGGCTAGTTTGTCATAATCCTTTGGTTCAATGGCAAAGGCAGGAGCTTGGAGTTTTATAGGGGAGTTTAACTGCATTTATCTTCTACCCATTTAATTAATTAGCGATTCCTAGATCTTAGGATAACTATTTAATTATTTGGAGTTGCATTTTGATTATATTTTTGAGTTGGAAGATTTTGTGATTGGATTAATGTTTGGCAATTGATATTGTGTTGATTTTGGGTTTAATTTCATTACTTTGTTTTGGGCCAAAACTTTGTATTGAGATTTTAGCAAATTGGTGAATGTTTAAGGTGGCTTGAATTATTGGGATCATTTTATCTGTTGCTGGTATTAATTCTGTTTCTTAATTATTGCGTAAAAGTCGAGCATTGGTGTTAGTATCCTTAGTTCTATTTTACTAGTCTGGTGGCAGTTAGTAAATTGGGATTTTTGGAAAATATTTTGTAACAATTCGAGGTGGCTTGGTTGTTAGATTAAAAGCTCAATTTTAATTCTTGATTTAATTATTTTAACTCCCATATCTGTTGAGTGATGATTGCCTGCGCTATTGAACTAGAGGATTGCGTTTATCGTTGTTAATTATTTGTGTTTGTTTTCTTATTTAATTCAATCATTGGCATTTCATATTACTCATTTCAATTTTAAAATACCAAAAACAAGTCCTAAATTTTATTTCGACTCGTTGCAAACTTTAGCGGTAATTTTTCAAATCAAACCCCATTTTATAGTCTAGGTTGCATCACGACTAGTTAATTAGGAAATTAATTTCATCTTTTGGTTCCTCAAAGAGAACGACCCGAGGTTGCGCTATAAGCAATCCTTGGTTAAATTTTTGAAGTAACCCCAAGGTGACAATCGGACAAAAAGGTTATTTCAAAGATACTACATGGTTCGATATGTTAGCATCGATTCAATGTATTTGTCTTTGTGGTTATATCATCAAATATGATATTAGTGTTGTGTTATGATTGTATACCTTTGAATTGATATGGAAATAAATATATTTTCGTGGATTAGACGGAGAAAAGAATAGAGATGTAAGTAGAAGTGATGGGATTTAAAGTGTAGGAAAAATTGAATGGAAATCAAAATTTCTATTGCCTTGAGAGGTTGAACTTGGAATTGAAATGGTTGTTTAGATATCATGCTGAGAGTTTATGATTTAGTGTAAGGTTATATCATTAGATCTGATATCAGAATTTCATGATGATTTCGTAACTTATATTTCTGAATTGATTGAGAATATACTTAAGTAAGATGAAATAAATGATAGCGAAATATGTAGAAGTCCTCAAGTTTAAGTTGGTCAGTTATTATGAGTACACATTTGATAGTATGGTTACTTTGGCGTGAGAACATATGTAGTACATGCTTGGATATGGTACAGGTAGTGGTCTGTGACATATTTAATGCTCTTAAGACCTAGTCCTCATAGATAAAATTCTAAGATGAATCAGATGAATTTATGTGAATATATTGAAATGGTGACTATTAAGGATAGGTAACTTTTGTATAGTCATAGAATACTTAAATGTTATCCAGAATCAATTGAGGTTGAGGTATCATCCACTTAAGATTTTAATTGGTGACTTTTCAAATATAAATCTCTAGATAAGATGCAATGATCTTAATGGTACATACCAAGGCATGAGAGTAAATGTACATACCTATCGCTTCACCAAGCTTTAGTATATAAGACATTCTTATTATATGAAATATGATAGTAATAGATCTTGTTGAGATATTATGAATGGCTGAAAAGCAACAATGAACATAGTTGACTAATAAGGATTTTGTGAACAGTACAGATAATTGAGGAAAGAAATTTTCTTTTTATGACAAATTTCACTTAATTGTATCATGTAGACCAAATATTCCATTTCTAGGAATGAATGAATGTTGTACGAATCAGAAGTGAATATTGGAGTCGAATAAGTATGAGACTCAGGCACGAGAAGCTGAATATACTATAGAGAGTGCATGTATTTGTCTGTAATAAAGTATCTAAATTATGTTATTGGGTTCTTGAATTTGAGATGACACTATTGCTATTGCTAAAAAGACTTAGATCTATAATGTATATTGTAACATCCCATCACCGATGGGAAGGGTATAATTGTAATTTGGAAGGGTTATGGGTGCTTAGAATTGTTTTGATATGTTCATGCATACCCATACATGTGAATAGTGAATTTGCACATGAAAATGATTGTACATGCATTCATGACATTTCCCGGTATATTTGATCATAAATGTGATTATTATGAAAAATGTGATTTTTGTGTTTGGAAAATTGATTGGAGAGGGTTATTGAGGTTTTAAAAATTGTTAGTGAATTTTAGTGAAATTTTTGTGCAATTTTGGGGTACTTTTTCGGACTAGGAAAAATGCCAAGTGGCAGAATAATTGTTTACTGGTAGTAGAAATTACTGTCCAATGACAATGAAAATTTAGAAAAATGATTTTAGGATTTACTAATTAGAGCTATTGAAAATTTGGGAGAGAATTGGAATAGAAATTAACATTTATTTGGAAGAAACCAATTGAATGCTTTAAAAAAATGAGACATGTGGCAAGTGACAAGTGTCACTTACCTAACCATGTCTTAAATTATTCTTTTATTAACAAAACCCAACCTTTTTTCTAATCTTTCACGACACTTTCATATTAGAAGGCCAAATTAAATTTTTTTCATGTTTTTCTCTCCATCTTTGTAGCTTTCTTCTCCCTCTTTACTTCTCTTCTTTGGTTTGTTTGAAAGTTTGCTCATCTTTTTCCCCTCCTTTCACTTTGCTTTCTCTTCCTTTAGCTCACCTAAAAATCCTAACATAAACCTCACCCCCTTGAGAAGATGATGATCGTATATGGGAGGGGAAATTAGGAAGTTTGTGACAAGTTTGGAAGATTGGAAGATTTGAAGCTTAATTAGGTAAGAATTATGTTTTATGTCATGAATTGTTAGTTAAATGCATTATTGTGATGTTATATGAACTTAATTGCATGGAAATTGTGTTTAGGGTGGATGGGTATGAAGTTTTTGTTTGATTATTAATGAATGATGAATGATGTAGCATGTGTTATATGTAATTTGAGATGGTTTGGAGTGAATTTAATGATGTTAGATGAGTGTAGGAAAGGATGGATGAGTGAGTGTAGGTTGCT
>JAOTBA010000006.1:2777408-2789318 GCA_025629845.1 Erythroxylum squamatum
TTTACTTTTATTAATTGAAATTAAAAAGCTAGTATTTAGTTGTTTAGGGATTCGATCTGGTTCTACGACTACTACAAAAATTTGGAGAATCAGAATTATTTTGGGGGCTTTGACAACTCAATCACTGCTGTGCATGGGATGTTTCAGTGACAATATCGAAAATTTACAGCAGATTTCTTAGTGGATAACTTTTCATTCTTTCGTTGAGGAAGTGACATTGTTAGGGTGTTGTTTTCTTATCTCAGGTGTCTTTATTTTTGTCCTTATTGTTTAAATCACTTGAGTTGTTTAATTCTTATCTTTATTGTCAAATATTGTTGTGAAAATCCTCTGTTGAAGTTAGCACGAGGTGGTCGTATTATTGGGTGTGATTTACTTTCATAGGTTTTGAAGACAAGTGATAGTGTCAATAGTTGGGTAAGTCGGCTTTATAATACTTTGAGTAAAACTATTGTTGTTTTTTGGTAAAAGTGATTAAGCTAAGTGAGGGTCTTGCAGACGTAGACAAAATATGCCAACTGTGTTACCAAATCTCAGGTGTTAATTTGTTTATTTCGTGCTTAATTTTTCTGTTTTCGTTTATGCTAAAAAATTAACAATTGCTAACACAATTGCTTTATATCAAATAACCAACATATACAGTTCAAAGCAGTTATGACAACTAAAATTTTGTGAAACTACATCTTTTCGAATTTTCTGTTAATGATAAGATGGCGCCGATAATGATGATAATAATGATAATAATAATAATAATAATATTGTCATCAGCACTGAAGATGAAACAACCGCTCTCTACAGAGCCTAGAAATCACAAAAGCTAGGCAGGAGGAAAAAAAAGATTATGGCATTTGCATCAGGCGAAAGGATTTATTTCGATTTTTGCGACAAGACATTCAGTTCACTGTGGCAACTTGTTGACTTTACAATAACGATAATCGGAAAATGTTTTTGTGGAAAATTTGGGTGTACTTTGAGCGTCAAGGAGCTCTGGAAGAGGACCAATCACAGCTTCTTGTGGAGGTGCAATGAAGACTGCCCATGACATGCGGACTTTTTCCTTGTTCACCACACTTCTGTGAAGAACACTCTTGTATTTCCCATTACTTAGTACCTGAAACATTTGCGAAAAGTCAAAGGACTAGAATTCTTCTGTAAAATACTCAAATGACGTGATTGTTGCCAATGACAGCATCAGAAACATGAACCATGTATATGTCTATGGCTGTAATTATCGCAAAAAATTACATCACCTCGAGTTGATCTCCTACTTGAACGCAGAGTCCGTACGGGAAATCAGCAGCAACCCAATTGCCATCTTTCCAGATGTGAAGGCCAGGAACGTCGTTTTGGACAAGTATGGTTAAGGCCGACATATCGGTATGAGGTTCAACTCCCAAGGCCAGCTCAGGTTGTGGGCATGGTGGATACATGTTGATTTTCATTTCATATTCTATATTGTCCCCTCCCAAACATGACCACAAGACATTCTCTTCCAAGCCCAATCCCTGTGACATCAACTTCAATAGCTCATTTGCAATTTTCATCATTTCATTGTTGTATAGTTGTACCACCTCCCTGGGATATCATTATGCGTAGAAGATAATAGTTATTTACTAGGTAAGTTTATACCCTCTTCACAGCAAAAATGTTTTTTGAAAAAAAAAAACCTGTAAGAAGGAGGGTTTTTGGGCCAAACATCGTAATTGACCCTCGAAGGAGGAGCCATGAGGTGGAAAAAGTAGTCAAGCCACTCAAGCTTTTGATCATGGTTCTTGATCATCCTTGTACCATAACCTTCAAGTCTTCCACTCGATGCTTCATTAGCATAGGCTTCTTTTTCCTCTTGTGGGAGCCCAAAAAACTCCTTACCAACCTCTTTTAGCCTCTCAATCAAAGAAAATGGCAGCCCTGTGTCAGTGAGGATGAAAAATCCCCACTCTGTGCAAGCTGTATATAGTTCCTTCAATAAAACTTCGCGTGACTGTGAGAAGGAAATGATAGGTACGGTGACTCCTTCAATGGCCTTGCTATTCTGGGGCCTTTCGTACTCTGGCCTAATGAACTGTGCTGGAAGTTCCTTTAACCCTTCCAAGGCTAGAGTTTGGACCCTCTCAACCTCCATTTCTGTGTGTGCTAATTTGGACAACAGTCTAAAACAAGGTTTACCTTTGCTATGCGTCAACAATTAAGATTCCAAAATCTTTTCTTTTCGGGTTACATGTACGATGGTATTCAGAACGAGCACGAGAATTAGTAGGAACTACGGCTCGTTGGCCCAAACCTTGGAATCTTACTGCTCTTCTGCTAAAACAGAACAGTTACTGTTATGTTTGCAATACTGATAAGTGAAGTGGAGCTTCGAATTCGATGCACTTATAAAGGGCATTGGATACTGTTGTATCTCGTTGGTATTTATGGGCCTAAACACCTAATTAAAAGTTTCTATACCTTCAAAAAAAAGGTTCTACATCTTAATTATTATAAATAAATAGATAAATTTTGAAAAGAGTAATTACATTTACTGGCCCTTTATTTGAGTCATTGCATGCAATAAGTTGAATTATTGATGTTTTACGATCACCATCTGTCAATCGGAGTGCTGACATTGACAGACCTTGTATTAAAAGAGCTTAAAGATGCTAAACGTGTACAATTAGGTCTTGTGCATTAAAAGAGCTTAAAGATGCTAAACGTGTGGCCCATAGTTTGAGCTTTCAACTAGCGTGCTTTTGGGTCTTGCGTATTAAAATAGCCTAACGATGCCAATCGTTTGGCAAGTTTAGATTCCCACCTTACATGGGGTGTGGTTCGACCGTTAGAATGGAAAGGAATTGAATAATTATTCGTAAGGAAAAATAGACAAGAAATAGAAGAAAATAGGCATTACTTAGTTTAGTTTATTCTTGAAGTTTTTTAAGAATGATGTATGCCAATATTTGATTTGAAAATATAAATTTGAGATGACAAAGAAATAATTAACAAAAAGATCAAAATATTAATTATAGCCTCTATTATTATTATTATTATTATTATTATTACTATTATTATTATTATTATTATTATTAATTTTTTATTATTACTATTAATTTTCTTGTTATTATTGTTAATTTTCTTATAATAATAAGAAGAAGAAGAAGAAGAAAATTAATAAATAATAATAAATAATAATAATAATTAATAATAATAAGAAAAAAAATAATAACAACAATAATAATGATAATGATGACGATGATGATAAGAAGAAAAAGAAATTTAATAATAATAAGAATAAGAAAATTATTGATAATAACAACAATAATAATGGTAATAAATAATAATAATTGTCTTTACCTATTCCGCATTTTACGGAATAGGAAAAGACAGATAGAAGTATCTTTAGCTATTCTTAAAAGTGTTGGAATAACTAAACCTGAGATTAGTTATTCTTTATGTTATTTTTTAATCAAACAAATGAATAACTATTGATTAAGAATAAATCAATAATAGAATACTATTGATTAAGAATAAATCAATAATAGAATAACTTTGACAGTAATCCCACAATTTGTGGTTAGATAATGATGGAATAGGATTGGTACAGACGATCTTCACTCCATGCGTATATGCTTCAGCTTTTCCTGTGATTATTTCTTTCTCATCTTCTGAAGCTTAGGTAGAGATCGTTTCTCCTCCTAACAATCAAACCCCCTCTGCTCCTAGTCTTTTCTTTACAACTCATTGATCGAAATCACATTCGATAACCTTTTGTCATTTACCAATTTGCATGTGGTAATACTAATTAGCATTACAATCATCATAATTATTTCCTTAAAATTATTTACATATTTTATAACACCATTTGCAATCTTATATGTTCATATGATGGTGAATAATGGCTTAAGATATGCATTGATTTTTTTCTTTTCTCTACAAATATGGATTTACTTCAAATTTACAAAGTACTATATATATTTGAGATTTGATTTGAAATATTATGGTGGAGAAAAAATCATAGTATTTATTTTTGTGTTAAACCATTTAAATTAATTTAGCAAAATATAATCCATTTTTTTAACCTATGAATATAAACTTTATCTAACTACATGATTTATTCTATTATATTGTTTTATTATTCTATTATATTTTTAAGCTAATATTTGATTTTAGTGGATTTTCTTACATTTAGAATTATATATTTGTAATAGATTAGTATATGAGAAACAATTTGTAAAAGATATAATATTAATTTATCTTATCTTTGATTAGAGTTAATTGATCTTTATTGATTGATTATATAGTGTAAAATTAGGATATTTTTAGTTAGTCTACTTTTATATAAATATCCCCCATTTATACATTGAATAATAGACTGAAATGTAGTATCCTTCTTCAATTGCCATTTCAAGTTAAACACAATGTTTCTTAATGACCAGATTAATTTGGTGTCGTCGTTTCTATAATAATGCATCTTTTTCAATTTGCTTCATGAAATTTAATATATGCATATTATTTCTTCGTAAGCAAGGTTCATCAACCGTTGAGGTGCATTGGACTGGGTTAGGCTCAGGCTAGGAAGGAAAAATATGGCCAGGTCTACTTGAGCCTCGAGACACAAGCCCAAAACTCATCCTGTATTCTTCAAACACTTTGGAAGTATACTCACCTTCATTATTTGTTTGTAGACACTTCAGCTTTCTCTCAGGTTCCTATTCTACCATGGCATAAAACTTTTGGAAAGTTTCAAATACTTGACTATTTGCTTCAATATGTATACCTAAGTCTTCCTTAAAGCATTATTAATGAATGTAACCACATATTTGTTACCTCCTAATGACTCCTCCTCAATGGCCACAGACATCCGAATGTAGCAACTCCAATAACTAGGTTTTCCTTGTAAATCGTCTCTTGAAAGAGACGCTATATTACTTTCCTACCAAATAATGATTACAAGGATTATCAAAGTGTTTTTTTGACTAGAATGTGAAATTTACCAACTAGCAACTTTAATCGCCTCTCACTCATATGTCCTAATTGTTGATGTCACAAATTTGGAGAAGTTTTCTATTCGACATGTATACTTCTTTACCACCACACAAGTTTAATTATATCTTGTACATGTGCAATATAACTCTCCTTGAGCAATAGTCATTACACCATGAGACAATTTTCACTTCCTACCCTCAAAAGTGTACTCAAACCCATTTTGATCTAACACATTTGTTGATAACAAATTCAGTCTCAAATCATAGACGTGTCGTACATCTCTTAAAGTTGACAAGGATTCGATATTCATTTGAACTCGGATAGTACTCATACCGATAATCTTAGCAAAACTTTGATTACTTATAATTATGCTCCCAAAGCCTCCGCTCTTATAGTTCGAGAAATACTCTACCTTTGGAGCACAATGATATAAAGCTCTCGTGTCAATTAGCTACTTAGAACCATAATTACTGATATGGAGACATTCACTTGTTGCACAAACTAGGGACACCTGATCATTCGTGCTTGAAGCTATTACAGTTGTATACTTATTATCTCCATCATTCTGATAATCTTGTTTTTTTTAATCCCTCTTCCACTTATAGCAAAACCTCTTAATGTATCCTAGCTTGTCGTAATAGTGGGATGTCTTTACATCTTTGTCACCTTTAGACTTCAATCAATTCTTTAAAGGAAATGAAAGAAAAATATTATAATTAAGGCGATCAATTCAATTAATTAGAGTTACAAATTCAATTAACTAATAAAAATGAGATTTTATAATGAATGAATATATAAAATATACATATATTGATAAAATGAAACCAAATTCATTAAAGAAGAAGCATAAAATTATAGGAAATGATAAAAATATTATAATTAAAGTGATCAATTTAATTAATTGAAGTTGTGAAATTCAATTGACTAATAAAAATTGAGATTTTATAATGAATAAATGTATATATATATTGATAAAATGAATAAGATCAAACCAAATTCATTAATGAAGAAGGATAGGATGATAAGAAATGATGGGGAAAATTATAATTAAAGTGATCAATTCAATTAATTAGAGTAATTTCAATTAATTAATAAAAATTGAGATTTTATAATGAATAAATATATAAGCTTTCATATATTGATAAAATGAATAAGAAGAAACCAAATTTATTAATGAAGGAGGATAAAATTATAGGAAATGAAAGAAAAAATTATAATTAAAGTGATCAATTTAATTAATGAAGTTACGAAATTTACAAAAATAATTATCCAAAATTTTTAAATGATATAATTTACAAAAAATCAAGATAAAATCATGGTGAAGATTGGAGATTAGAGAGTGGAGACTGGAGACTGGAGACTGGAGACTGGAGAGAGTAGAAACTAGATAGAATGAGAGAGTAACTAATAGTTGTTGTTAGGATCGTCAATAGTTTGCCTTATTTCTTCTGTATATAAAAACATTATATTTAGTAATGTAATATTAAAATTAAAGGAATATTAAGGACATGGTAGTTATTAATAAATAATAAATACCTTCATCTTCGAATATTTTATCAGAATAATGTCTGCTTGATTGATGAGTATGACTAGTCACTTCTGCATTAGTACGTGTCGCTGTATTAATATACAAACCAATATTTATATATATAGTAAGATAATATAAAAAATAGATGAAATTGATATATAAAAAAAAAAGAAATTACCTTCAATATCTTCATCATCTAACCAATTTCGCACCCCTATAACGGCTTCCACAGTATAAGGATGAACAATGAGGACTAATAACTCGACCACCAGTGCTAAAAGTAGACTCTAAAACAATGGTGGATGATGGAATTATTAATATGTCTCGTTCAATTAGTTACATGATCAAAAAAATTATTTCCACAACTCTTCCACCATAATAATACATTGAATTGCACACTTTCAACTTTGGCCACACAATCTATCAAATATTTATCTAATTTCATTATATTGTATGAAGTCCTAGCTCTTTTTTCTTCAATAAATTTTGTAAGTAAAATTAACAAACTGCTCTTAAAAGATGAGCCCGAATCTGAAATTGAAGTTGGAGTTGAATAACCTAAATTATTGTGATCTCAATCATGAATTTTTTTCATTCTAAGTTGATAATTATTAAACAAATCATACCTTAATTATTTAATAACGTCGACTTGCTCTTGGGCTTGATCACCATTGTTAAATTGTCATTTTTTTGCTAATTTTGGATATAAATCTCTTTAATGTGTTGAAATTATTTTTCAAAATTAATGGACTTATTTCTTAATTGTTCTCAGATGATTTTTCAACATATGAAAGATGAAATTAGATCAAAAAGATGCAAGGAAAGTAAAGATAATTTGAATTCCCAGCTGGTAGAAAAATAATTAACTAAGCGTGGGCACGTGCAAAGAAAAAGATTATCTGCAGAATCTGATTTGAAATAAGATTCGATCTACCTAAGATCTTCATGATTTTAGGAATCAAGTTGTTGCCTTGCTAATGGGGATTTGCGACTTAAATATGTGAGGAGTCTATCTGTTGAAGATTACGATAGGAGGGAAGAGGGAGGACATTGACAATCATTAAAAACACATTCACTGTTTACATTTTAAGAGGAGTATTTTTACGTTCCTACAATAGTTTTCTAGTTTTGAGTATTTTTCATATTTTTATGGAAAAAGACCAGGAATGGAGACTTTGTATTTTACTATTCTTCTGTTGGTTTTTACATTTTTTATGAGTAGCTAAATCTTTCTTCTTGGTTGAAGGGAACCACGTTATCATCTAGTATGTGTGAGATTTCTAAATAAAGTTTATTTCGTTGATGAATATTAAATGTCTTCCGAATTGTTTCATGATTGAATTGATTGATTTCTAACTAGGAATTGATTTGTTTAATTTATAGCCATATTAGTAGGATTTGGCGTTTAGTTTTACTAATCCAAAGTGGCAATTAGGATTATCGTCTTTACGTTAGAGTTTGGAAATTCTAAGAAGATGCTTAACTTGATTAAATGCATGTCTTATGTGTGTTGTCTTGTTCATTAGTTTCTTCGTTCTTAAAGCTATTAATCTATTAAACTTAAGATCATATCTAAGTTGTTGACTAATAAAAATGTTTAGAATATATGTTTCTATTCTTTTAATCCTAAGAGAAAACATCACCTAATGAATGTCTATTAATGGACTGAGTTTTATATCGAGGATCCATATTAGTTTGATAATGTAGGTGACCCGAAACCAAGGTTTGTTTACTGAATTTTTAGATTTGATTATTTTTGTTAATTTTTGATTTCTGCCATTTTTAATTTCTTAAATTTACATGAATTAAACCCCCTCCCCCAATTTGTTTTAGTTTTAAACTCATATAACCTTTACCATTAAAATTCCTCGTGGGAACGATCTAAACTTTTCACTAACTACATTTTTCATTGCTAGAGTTGGTATTAATTTAGTTACAGGAGACAGCAGTACCAAATTTTGGCGCCATTGTTGAGAAATTTCTTGACGATATATGTATGTTACACGAGTAGACAAGACAACTCAACTGCTATTTGATTCAGAGATCGAGAAGACAGCTAAAAGGTTACGAAAACAAACAAAATAGCAACAGCAAGTGTAGAAAACAAAAAAGATGGTTGCGAATCGCACTCTTCGTGAATTAGCTGCTGTTCGTGAACCGCAAGTGCACGGTTGTCGAAGTGAGTAATAAATCGGTAAGAACCGAGTTGTGTCCACAAGGATTATGAGAAAGTTCAAATATATGCTAGCTAACAGTGTTTGAAATCGGGTTGAGTGAACTTTTAGGAAACTAAAAGAAATGTAAAGAATTTTTAAAAACTTAAATAAATTTCTAAACAACTACACAATTTAATGCGACCAAAATAACTATAAATATGATAAATTTGTGAAGTAACTAATTAAGAAAAGATTGCAACAATTGACTAATTAAAAGTAATAATTTCAATGGGGAATGAATTTCTCTTAGGGAATGATATTTTTATCAACCTTAATATTGAATTAGCTATCCTCCACAAATGAAATATCCTAACCTTGTAGGTGAATTTTAAGAGTAATTAATCCCCTTTTCCTAAAGATGAATTAATCTATCCACTCTAGACATCACTTAGTAATCCCTTACTTAATTTCTTCCTAGAGTTTCTTAAGTCCTAAACCTTCAATTTTCACATCCTAAGTTTCTTCAGTCTCCTAACTCACAAGAAAATCCTAGTCAAAATTTTCGTAAATCTTCTAGCAAAAACTCCCTTTTTCTAAAGGTGAATTTACACCAAGGAAATTTCCAATAATATAAAGGAAGAACAAATAAACCCAAGAAAAAATCAACAAGTATATGAATATTGAGTCATGGATTCAACAAAATTCAATATTAAAGCATCAAGAAAATATTAAATCCCTAAGAGAAATTAAGAGTTCTAGCCACAAATCATCAAGCCAAGTAATCCAAAAATATAAACCCTAGACAAACTCATAAGGGAATCAAATATAAATGAAGAACACGACTCCCAAATAGCTGTAGAAATCATGTGCTCTCCCCTCTACGTTGTTCGTGAGTGAAATGAAGGTTGCATGTTTTGTTTTTGCTGGAGCATGGAAGTTATGCTGAAGTTGAAGATGAGGCTGATGCGTTATTGGTGTGGGTGAGGCTACGTTGTTGACTGGTGAATGAAAGCTACATGGAAGTGTGGCTTCCGTTGGTGATTCAAGTGAATGAAGTATGAAGGCTATTTTTGGTTGGAGTTACGTGAAGTGTTTTAAGTGGGGGCTGTAGTGTGCTTTCAATGGATGCTCTCGGAGGCTGCGGTTTTGCTAGTAAATGGAGGGTTATGAGGCTGTGTTATTGTGAATGGAGGATGGAGGTTGCGACTGTGAAGGTGGAGGCTGTTGTTTTTGTTAGTGGTGTAGAGAATGGAGAATGTGTGAAAATCTGAAGGAGGCTACGGTGTTTATGGTATGTGGAGGTGTGAAGTGAGTGGAGGTTTGATGTTGAGTGGGGGCTTTTTGAGGCTGCGGTTTTGGTGAAAACAATGGAGGATACGATGTTTGTGGTGTGTGTTACGTTGATGGAGAGTTGGTGTAACATCCCGTTACCCATGTTAGGGCTAGAATTGTGAATTGTGATAATTTTGTGAGAAATTAGGAAAATGCACATCATGCATAATTAATTGTGACATGCACATTTTTGCACATTTATATGATTGTACATGCATTCTTTGACATTTCCGGGTACAATTGAATTGTTAAATATGATTAAAATGTGTTTTGGTGATTTTGGTATTATTTAAGACATTTTGGAATTTTTAGTGAATTTTGTGAATTTTGTGAAAAATATTGATTTATTTTGGACCAATCCTTGAGCGACACATGGCATTAATAATCTGAAGACAAATGGTGAATTAGTAGTGACAAATGGCTTGAATGTGAGAAGACACGTGAAGGACATGCATGATATACACGTAGTCTGATGTTCTATGTTAGTAAATTGTCTCGGTAACTTATGTTCTTCACTGTTCTTCTTCTTCACCGAGTAACATACTGTTATGTTCTCATTACATTGGATTTATTCTCATTGCCGGAAGTAAAAGCTGAAACAAGTAAGTATCTTGATGATATTTATGGTGTAGAAATATACATGCATGTATGGGATTGAGAAGTTTGGTTTCGGTGTTGAATAGGTTAGATGATTAAATAGAGAGTAGGACTTGTTCAAGACTGTGTTGAATGGATTCCGGATTGGGAAATATGGAAATTCTTGTAAAGTGATGTAGATATATATATATATATATTTGTTCTGGTTTAAAGGTGTACGTGAATAAAGATATACTGTTCATGCATAAAGTGTTGACAGAGCTGAGTTTGAATGAGTGTTGGGTTTCGGGGAAAAGTGCAGAAACTTGGAAATTTCATGTACGAGAATCGAATTTTGGTGTTTAAGTGTAAATCTGGATTTTTAGAGTTGCATGTGTATTGATGAGCTAAAAATGAGTTAGAATAATTGTTTGAATGTTATTGAGTTTCTGAGAATTGATAGTGGTGTGAGAAAGTGAGAAAAACTGGAAAAGAAATTTGGGGAAGACGAGTTCTGTGATCAGACGTCGCGGCGTCTATTTTTGTTCTCGCCGCGACGCAGTCCTCTTTGTACGTCGCGACGTGTGACCCTCCCTGGAGCTCGTCGCGGCGTTTGTTGCATAAAAATCCCGAAATAAACTGTTTTCTGGGCTGTACGTCGCGACCTCATCTTTTCTCCTCGTCGCGGCGAAGGTTTTCCCTCTTGACAGCTTTGACATGCTTTCGTATTTTGACCATAACTTTCTCTATACTTATCCAAATTGAGTGAGGTTTGATTTTTTTGTACACTAGAGACATAGGGCTACAACTTTTATGAAGAAATGGAGTTCTAATTCTGTCCCTAAGATTTTCAATTTTTGGTTGGAAGTTGAGGTAAAAATTCTGCTGGAACTTAAGAACAGTCTAAGATATTTTGCATATATCTCTTGGTATACTGATCCAAATTAGATGCTTTTAGTGCCATTAGAAAGATAAGAAATGGGAGAACAACTTTATAGAAGGAAGTTTTGTCTAATTTGGGCGTTTACCTTATCTGATTTTGTATGGAAAGTTGACCCGTATGGGTATTAGAGGAAAAATCTGAAGTATTCATTGAAGCTATGAAATTGTTTGACATTGCTTGGTTCAATCCAATTGTATATATGCATGGTATTAATGAGGGCTTTGATTTCTAAATGATTTTTGATAAGGATCGCAATATTGTACCCCAGAATTTGTCGTTGAACATGCATTGTGCATACTTTCTATATATCGATATGCATAAAAGAACCACTTGTGTATTTGTGCAAAATGTGATTATTGTGAATGTGTTTTGCCTATTTTTAGAGGAGCATATTGGACGCCAGTCGGACATTG
>JAOTBA010000006.1:2789418-2801789 GCA_025629845.1 Erythroxylum squamatum
AGCAAGAAGCGTTTATAAGGAATCATAAGTACGTATGAGAGAATCTGTATAAGTAGTTGGATTCCGGTAACGGGATCTAACATGGAGCGCCACAGATGCCACCACAGATACCACCACCACAGCAGCTAGTAGTGGTACCTAGTCTTGCACTAGGGCAACATCCGATGCTTGAAATCTCGGGGTATAATAAGGAGGTAAGGAATCTTGGGTGTGGTACTTTTGATGGGTGCAGTGATGTTACTGAGGCCAAAACTTGGATGAGACAGACCGCAGAGACATTTCACGATATAGGGCTATCAATGAGATGAAGCTGAAGGTAGTTATCTGATTGTTGAAGGGTGATGCTAGAGTTTGGTAGGAAAATATCTGGGGACATTACCGTAATTAGATTACCTAGATGGATTTTATCAATGAATTCAACGAATAATATTATACCAGATTTGATGGAGATCAAAAGAAGGCTACCTTCTTTACACTGACATAGGGGAATAGGTCGGTGCACAAGTTTGAGACAGAGTTTAGAAAGCTTGCCACCTATGTCCCTAAATACGTGGCAGATGAAGAAAATCTGTGTGCTTGGTTTGAGACCAGATTGCATTTGGCGATCTAGGAGAGGATGACGGTTACCCCCACTACCACGTTCAAGGAGATGGTACAGTTAGCCAAGAGAGTGAAAGGTTAGTGAAAGAGCGCATAAGACAATGAGAGGAAAAGAACCAGAAAAGGAAGGGAGGATGTTACTCCAACTAGAAGCCCAATAGGAGTCGTGGTAGTTCAACTCCAAGTAGTACTGGAGGTGTTGTATCAACAACTGTCAATTTAATGTCACCATGACCAGGATGTCAAAGCACTACCCCTATTACAGCTTTGCTTCTCGAGCTCGATCATATCGATCCGAACAGTGTAGAAACTACAGAAAGGTACATTCAGGCAAGTGTACAAAGCCAAGAAAGTGTTTTTAGTGCGGAGAGACAGGGCATATGAGGAGAGATTGTCCACAGTTGGCTTGGACTTCAACTCGAGAAGGAGATAGCTTGGTGCAGCTAGTGAGACACAGAGGGGAGACTACCAGGGCAGGTGCTTAGTCTTTTGGATCTACACAGAGGACTGGTGTAGGCAGTGGTACACCTCCAACAAGTCAGCAACGTCTTGCGTCACGAGCTCAAGCACGAGTTTATGCAATGACGGATGAGGACGTTCTAGCCAATCCGGACACGATTACAGGTGTTATGTATGTTCTTGGTCGAGATGCTAAAGTTTTGATTGACACTGGCGCACAAAGGTCTTTAGTTAGTGTGAACTTCACCGAGGATATTAATCATCTCCTGGATCCGTTGGATCGCCCTCTTATTGTAGTCACTCCTCTTAGAGAGCAAGTGGCTTGTCATGAAGTATATACAGTCTGTGAGATAAAGATCGGTGATGCTATGTTAGAGACAGATCTTATTCCTTTCGATCTCTAGGATTTTGAGGTGATATTGGGGATTGACTAGTTAGAGAGGTATCGCGCCAGGGTTGATTGTTTTAAAAAAGAGGTGGAGTTTGACCCTCAAGGTGAAGTCCCGATTAAATTTACTGGTTATCGAAGGATATTCCCAAGTTATTTGGTATTAGTGATTAAGGCTAAGAGGATGATTTGTTAGGGATTCCAGGCATACCTCGCACATATGATCGACACTTTGGCACAAAGGGTCGAACTGGGAGATGTCCCTATTGTGTGGGAGTTCCCTGATGTCTTTCCGGAGAAGTTACCTAGATTGCCACCTAATCGGGAGTTTGATTTTACCATTGACTTGGTCTCGGGGACGACACCAATATCTATACTACCATATCTTATGGCACCAGCAGAATTGAAAGAGTTAAAGATTCAATTACAAGAGTTATTGGACAAAGGTTTCATCAAACCAAGCCATTCACCGTGGGGAGCACCAATATTGTTTGTCAAAAAGAAGGATGGGACCCTCCGCTTATGTGTTGATTATCGGCAGTTAAAAAAGGTTACCATCAAAATAAATATCCACTCCCCAGGGTCGATGACCTATTTGATAAGTTAAGAGGAGCTACAGTATTCTCAAAGATATACCTGAGGTCTGGGTACCATCAGTTGAAGATTGATGAAAATAATATGCACAAGACTACTTTTCGGGCAAAAAATAATAATTAAGCTCAAAGCCTTGTACTACTATAAAACACTTAAAACATAAATAATTAACAAACTAACACAACTCTAACCTAAACACATACTAAATGATTGAATTAACAACTAAACACATATCAAACTATGCCCTAAAATATGACGTAATTTACACTTTTCAAAACCTCAGCCCATGGTCAAGAAAATCTAGCAGCTGACATGTATGGTATTCCTATCGGGTGACTTTCAAAAGTTTATGGGGATGCATAACAAAGATTAGTCCAAACAATAGTGGTACCATGCAATTACAAAGGAATTATGGAAATGTAAAAAGTAGACCTCAGGAGGATGTTATTATATGGATGATTATGTGAACACCATAGCTTGCAATTTAATTCTGGAAAGAGGCATTCAATAACCTAATCTAGTAGCCTCCAAAGAAAAATCAGTAGCTAACACTCTCCATAAAAAGATTGATCACACCAGCATCCAGGGGGGCTTAGCTCTCACGTGGAAGTAACCTCTAAAGCATCTTAAATGGAGGAATCTAGTATTTATCCAACCAAACCTGTTGACACGTCGCTTGGTGATGGAGGAGTTCATCAGGTAACATGTGATATGAAATATTCCAAGGCTCCAATAGTACCTTGTGAGGATAATTTGGGTCCAATAGATGTTGTTGAAGATGATTAAATGATGTGTGAGCAAAACATCCTAGAGTCTCCAATAGTGATGAATGATACTAATAATTTATGTCCAAAAGTTGTTACTGATAAGCAATTTGAAAATGTAGATCATCACTTTGAAACCATTAATAGAAGGACGTCTAATATAAAAAAAAATAGGACTTCAAACAAGTTACTAGATCAATGATAATTCTCTCATAGAATGTTAGGGGTGTTAATAACAAAGTTGCTTATTAAGAATTTGGTTATACAAAATAAAGTTTAAGTGGTTGGTTTTCTGGAGACAAGAGTTTGAAACGGGAGTGACAGCTTGCTCGAATATTTTCTAGCTGATTGGAAAGAGATTACTAACCACAATATTCATCCAAATGGAAGAATAGTTATCCTCTATGATTCATCCATTGTTTTTACTTGAACAACTTTCATTTCTGAGCATTTGATAAATTTGGAATTTCCATATAAGAGTTAAAATCATTCCTTTTGCACTTCCTTATGTATGCTTTTAATACATCTTACCATAGAAGTTTTATGTGGAACCAATTTAAGCACCTAGTAACCTCTATTAAGATTCCTCAAATCGTTATAGGGGATTTTAACTCTATCTTAAAGTTGGATGAAATTGAAGGCCCTATATCTATGGAAATTCCTTGTCCAAAGTTAAAGAAATACGTTGAAGAAGCTCATCTAGTCGATATTTCAACTGGTGGTAATTATTTCACATGGAGCTAACTTCATTCAAAAAAAATCATGATAGAAGCTTAGCTAACATTCAATAGATGGTGAGGTACCCCAATTATTATTTTACTTATCTTAATAACAGCCTTTTGGATTTCTCACCTATTATTACTCAAGTAAGTGATATTTCTCCATGGAGGCCTTTTTGATTCAAAAATTTTTTATGTGAGCTAGTACATTTTGATGGTTAAGATTTCATGGGACTAAGCAATTAATCCTCTTCAAGAAATTAAAGGTGATGAAGATGGAAATGAAGACATTGTTCAACAACAACGTATGAAATACACACCTTCTGCTAAACACTGTAAAAGGAAATCTAGAAAGCATCTAACAACAAATTTATAACAATCCCAATTCTAGCCATTTACTATAAATGGAGAAAGTTGTTATCCACAACTACTCCAAAGCTTTATGGTTTAATTATTCTCTCATGAAATAGAGATCAAGACTATGGTGGATAAAATATGGGGATAGAAATACTTTGGTGTTCCATAAATCAATCATTAAAATGAAAGCTATCAATAGAATTGTCTCTCTTGAACTAAATGGTGTGTAGCTAAATTGCCAAGATGAGTTGCTGCATGGGGCATTCAATTATTTTTCTGAATTCATGAATAAATCCTTAAAAGCACATTCTTCAGTACGTCTTCTCTAGTAGATTTTACAATATGGTTTGTCCTCTCAAGAGGCTAATATTCCCATATAATCTATTATAATTGTGGAGATTAAAGAATCATTAAAGTCCCTTCATCCCAACAAAGCTCTTGGCCCTAATGGCTTCACTATATATTTCTTTATAAAGTCTTGGCCATTATAAGGAATATTGGCCATTATAAGGAATATGGTGTCTAAAGCAATTCATGAATTCCTCAACAATGGTTCCCTGTTGACAAGCCTAATTAGAAACTTTATCATTCTTATTCCTAAAAGTGGGGAGCTCCAATACTTTTCTGATTATCAACCTATATCATGTTGTAATTCCATCTATAAGTTGATATCTAAGAAATTGGCTCATAGGATTCGAAAAATTATCCTTGGTCATATTGGTGACGCATAGGGTGCTTATATCCCAGGTAGATCAATTGGAGGTAATGTATCGATATTTTAAAAGTTAATAAGATCTTACTCTAAAAGAAATGGAAAAGTTAATTATTGCATCAAAATAGATATCAAAAAGGCATATGACAGTGTGGATTAGAAGTTCATCAGAAACATGTTATATGCATTAAATTTTCTAGGTTTATTCATACAGTGGATCTCTCAGTGAATTTCAACACTGAGTTTCAAAGTTCTTATCAATTTCCAACCTACAAATACACTCATAAACTCAAAGGGGATAAAACATGGTGATCCTATCCCACCATATATCTTTGGTTTTGTAATGGACACACCTTCAAAAGATGGTGAAGGTACCAAAGTCTTTAAATTTCATTCCAAATGTAGGAGATTGGGGCTATTTGCTAATGACCTTATATTGCTTTTTAAAGTTGATCCTAATTCTGTATCAATGCTTATGAAATGTCTTAAACTGTTCAACAGGATGTCTGGTCTTACTATTAATTTCTCAAAGAATGGTTTATTCTTATCTCATAAGGCTTCCAATCTATAAGCAACCTTATCCACCATTTCAGGAATTTCTAAATAACAACTACCTTTTATGTATCTTAGCATACCTATGAAAGATAATAGGATGGGTGTCAGGAATTATGCTTGTGTTATTGAAAAAATAATGTTAGAATTGCTTCTATGAGCTCTAGATGTCTTTCATTAGCTGGTAGGGTGCAACTTATCATATCCATTTTGAATTCCATCACTGTGTATTGGGCAACTCATATTGCTTTTCCTGTTAAAGTAATAAAAACTATTGACAGGATCCTTAATAGATTCTTATGGTTTGGTGACAAAGTGAAGATGAAGTAGAGACATGCTTGTTTTCCATTATGAGGATGAGAGAAAGGATAAGACTTCACTTTATTCATCTGATTGGATATGGGAAGAACACCTTCTTTTTGTTTGATAATCGGCTATCTGATGGGCCTCTGATTAAACTACATGAAGCTTAACCTCTTAAATCTTTTATTAACTTACAAAGTTTAGTAGCTCAAGCTCTTACTGAGAGGAAACATTTCATATCTTTTAGTGTACCTACAAAGTTGAAGAATGAAATTATTCAAGCTTATATTACTTCATATGAGGATTATGTAATATGAAGAAATAATATTGATGGAAGATTCACTAATTCCACTTATAGAAAGTTGATTGTAGGTGACTTGCCAACACTTCCTTGGATAGGTTTAGTTTGGTTTGATCATCATCATCCTCGAGCTTCTGCAACTTTATAGGTAGTTATGTTCAATAATTTATCAAATCTCGATAGAATTCCAAAATTCACACAACTTGCTAATTGGTGCATTCTTTCTAAGAAGGCTTAGGAAAATTTTAATCATTTATTTTTTGAGTGCATATTTGTGTTAAACACTTAGAAAGCCTTATTATGTAGATGTCTAATCTTTAAAATCCTGCAGACTCTAAGCCAGATCAAGGAGTTGTGCATTGATATGAGATTCCAAAATAGAACTGCGGGATGGTGTTTTTGCATTTCCTTATCATTTCTTGTTGACGCTATGTGGGATGAAAGAAATGTTCAGACTTCCCATGATATAAACATTCCTATCCGACAATTTGGTGTCCTTTTAATGTAGAGGATAAGAATGCATATTAGCTTACACATACACAAGGGATTATATCTTCATTTGCTCAAATCACATTGAGGAGTATAACTTTAATTTGTAATTGTTATGATGATTAAATTTTCAACTTATGGTTTGTTGTTTCACTTGTAGTTTGCAAGTTGTCATGTACTAGAACTCTTATTTTGAGTGCCTTTTATGGCTTAATTTAATTATTCATACATTTCTAAAAAAATTAAATTTAAAAGGTTTTTATTTAATTTTGATAAAATTTCCTTTAATATTAGAAAATAGTTTTCAAATTAAGAAAATTTTATTTCTAATCAGATTAGAACTAGTTTTCTAATTAGATTATAATTTCTTATTGAATTCCTAAAAAGAAGTTTTTCTAAATTATAACAAGTAAAAACATAGTTTATTGAAAAATTTTCAATTAAATTTTGTTGAAGAAGTCAAGATAATTGGAAATAGTTTTCAATTGACTTTGAAAATTGATTTCAATTCAAATTAAATTTCTAACTAGAATAGGAATTTAATTTATTTAGGAATCAATGGGTCTAATATAATTTAATTTTTCTATAGAGTTGGAAATATCAATTTAGATTATGAAGATCAATAACTAGAATCAAACAAAGCTTGATATTTTATGTATATAATTTGAGTATGAGTGCATAAGTTGCATACTTTATTTGTATGTTATATACAT
Source organism: Erythroxylum squamatum (assembly GCA_025629845.1). Classification (NCBI taxonomy): domain Eukaryota; kingdom Viridiplantae; phylum Streptophyta; class Magnoliopsida; order Malpighiales; family Erythroxylaceae; genus Erythroxylum; species Erythroxylum squamatum. The sequence continues at coordinate 2,796,370 of JAOTBA010000006.1, forward strand.
ATATAAATATTATATGCATGTTAAATTATATGTATTAAATGTAAGATATGTTACATGCAATTTGTGTTTGATGAGATAAATAATATTCAATCCTTTGTTAAAACGTTAAGTGCTCATTGAGAATGTGATTATTGTCTTCCATTGTTATGCCAAAGTTCTATTTATTGTTAGGATTGATGAACAAATTCAAGGACGCGTTAACCTGAATATGTTTATTCTTATAACAATGAGTCTTAACTAACTAAAGTTTTGATTTGGATTAGCAAACTCATGATCATATGAATTTACAAGTAAGGTTAGGAATAATATAAAAGATATGTTTTAGTAAGAGTTGTTACCTAATGGATCTAGGAGTCACATGAGATGTGATTTATCTAGTTGTTATCTAATTATTTTAAGTTTAGTTAATTTGTAGAGCAAAGCTAAGATCAACTAAATTTTAATGAGATCATAACCTACTAAAGATATTAGAGTAATATTTCTAAATAGTATTATTTTGAATAAATTAGTAGGAGTAATTGACCAATGTCCTAATCTTATTTGTTTGTCATGAATATAACTAATACTTGTTTTTCTTACATTTATGCCTTGTTCTAAGTGGAATTTACCTTGTTTAGTATAGTTGATACTAAGAATTAGTTTATCAAATTTCATAGACATAAGTTATGCTTGAGAAAAGTTCTCAAAGTCAGATAGAAGGTTATATGTCCATTACACAATTTTGGTATGATTCCTATTAAGGATTCGGTGATAAAGTTTTAGAGTTATGTCAAAATCATATTAATGACAAAATGTAATGACATTTTGAGTTCAATAATGTCTCATAAACTTTAATGGCATCATATAAAATGTATGTTAATACCATGATAGCAAGATGTAGGTATAATACCTTCATGAAATTGTTTCATTCAATTTAGCCTACTAAAAGCATAAATAAGGAATGCAATTAAAGGCATTTGCAATATTATGATAATAGTTATCATTAAAAGAAAAATAATTGCATGATTTTTCTTTCTTATAGGTGATATGATAGAAATCATATATATTTCTAATTCATGTTTTTGAGAATTTGATTTAAATTTAGATTTAACATCGTTACAATGTTAAAGGCATGATAAGAAATAAATTGTTAAGTAAAAGTAGTTGATTTAATTTTATGCAAATAGTTTGTATCTAGTGAATTAAGTAAGACTTATGCTTAACATAGATGGCAAGAATACAAAGTTAGATGAAGAGACTACCCTTGTATGTCACGTTAGTGAAATTATCATAATAAGAATCATAAAGTTACATACAAGGATAAATGTATCCTTTTAATTATGAATCTTATGAAACTTGTTAAGATGAAGAATAACCAAATTAATCTTTGGTGAAAGGAAGATGGTGGCAATGAATTTTTAAATTTTATTCATAGGATCTATGAGATGTAAAAACAATTCGTAAAAGTATGATGCTTGTATTTCATTAAATTAATAATGACTTTATATGATATAGTCATATGTATTAAATAAAATATTGATTTAAACTTTTAACAAGTTCAAATTGTTTAAATCTAAGTAGAAACTAAGAATTGAGAATGTTAAAGCATTTTGATGAGATTGATGTGGTGAGCCAAAAAAATTTGGTTATCTATAGGGAATGAGATTCTCTAATGAATATCTCTACAACTAAATTTCATAAGAGTATGGTTTTATATAAGGAGGAAAATACAATATTAGATATTATGAGATACAATATTTATTTCTTTTATAGTTATGTCTAGTACTACAACTTACCTTCATTAGTTCCAATTAAGTCAATTAGCAAGATTTCATGTTAGATATGAAATGGTATGACTTTAAAAGAGTCAAAGTTAATGATTTTTGGATGTGATACTTTGTCAAAGCATGTATTATCCAATAAGTTTAGAACTAAATTGTATAATAGATGGTTATAAGAGATCTGAAAGATTAGATGTAATCTTATATACCCAATGGACATATTTTTATTTTAATGAATAATTATAGGAGAATTGTTCTTAAGATAAGTAGTGGGAGTAAGATGAAATTTGAAATGTTCAAATCTTATGATAATAGATCCAGTTGAAACTAGAGCCTTTGTTGATACATCTGATGTGTAGTAGAAAGGCTATGAGACGTTGAAAGATTCACTTTTGTGATGAATTTAAAAGATTTTGTTTTATAGATGCTTATGAATTTATCATGTATATAAGAAGGTTAGTGGGAGTATAATTGTCCTCTTCAATGGGAGTATATAGAGTCATATTGCTCATAGAGAACAAATTTCATATTTTTAGTTGTTTGAAACGTAATTGTTCAAGAACAACTCTTATTAAATGTGAAAAAGGTAACAATCTAATTATGAGAATTAAATATATAGAGATAGATATGGAAATTTTTCACCTATTCTGGTCTAACTACATAAATAATGTACCAAATATGTTTAATATTTGGGATATCCAATACTTATGAAGCATTAAAGATATCCATTATTCTATGTATTAATTAATATTTGAATTCAAGTTTATATGGATATTAACTCTAGAAGTAAATCCTAATTAAGGTATATTTTACTTACATCAATATTATTTTGAGATTGGAAATGTTCCAATGCAGCATAATTGCTAACAAGGCCATAATATATTTTTCTTTCAATATAAATGATTATTTGGATTAGGAGTTCTTTAATGAACTTAGTATAGTTTCTTACGTTGTTCAAACAATAATGTACTGTAGAATATTATAGTCATTGGGCATGTAAAAGGAGCTAATCATATATCTAAGTATGTGTTTAGGTAGTTTCTCTTAATAATAATGGTAATTAGGATGAAATTTGTAAGATTTAAGCAATGACTCACTATATAAAATCTTTTAGAATTCTCTCACTAAGCCACTATCCCAACAGTAGCATGATTGTCATATTTTAATATGGTATAAGATACTTAAACAATTGGCTTAATGCAAGTGGGAGATTGTTGGTTTATGCCCCGTAGCTAATTGGTTGTATTTAGTTTTTCTATTATACATATTTAGATGTATAAATATACATTGTAAATGAAATTATGATGAAATTATAATTATAAGATTCATATTGCATTTATGTATTATTCCTAAATTATTCTTAGTCATTATTAAGACTGAACATTAATAGAACGTAATAAGACTAACACACTATTTAATGTTAATTAGAATGTAGGCATTCTAAGGAGGAATTCTCCCAGAATTTATACCTAACTTCTTATCCACGACATAAGTGGGCTTTGGAAAACTTAAGAAATGGAGTTCTAAACTACCAAAAGAGAATTCAATATACCAAAGGTGAATTTACAAAGTAAATAAAGATGAAAAATAACAAAATGTGTTTCAAATAGGTTGATTGGCTTCTCAAGAGAGTGATTCTTTTATTGTACTATGATTGTATTTGTCTGAGAATTGTGTTGTATGGATTGTCTCAATGCTGATGAATTTATAATCCTTTTAACCTTGAGCAGTTTTCTGCAATAAACACCAATTTCCATATATTTTAGCTAACTACTTACCACTATTCATGTTTTGGAATTATTTCACTTCCAACCCACTTAACCATATTCTTATTAACTATCTTCTATCATTTTTGTCAACTTCCACATTCTGCTCAAGTAACTTGCTAACTTCCATTCCATTCCCTTATGTTTTAACTAACTACCCTCCCACGCTATTTTCAAAAGCTTACGTCAATTTAATTGTATGGAATTCTTGAATCCTAGGCTTCTCAATTGATTACTATATGTATGAATTATCTAGCTAAATGACTTCTTAGGACTTTTATTATTTAGGTCACTTTCACTTGTGGGCCAAATAGGCTTAATTACTTTAGGTTATCAACAAACATATTATGTTTCTTCCTTATGAAGAAAGACGTCAATCTTATAGACTAAAGTATTGAGATACTTAAACAAATGTGCAGGTGTTTGTTAGAGAGCAAGTTCACCAAACTAACCCCATATAAGAAATCCATTTGGAACATGACTTATATGTTTATGAAAATTCTCATTCTGATGATTGTATAAATGATCCTTTGACTTGAGATCACCAAAGTATCTCATATAGGTATTGCTATATTTTGATACTACTTATGACCTATTATACTCGCAGGTAGCTCTGTTGGTAGTTATTGGATATAACATGAACTATATAGAGATAGTTAAGTGATCAATATATAATTCATCACCCTAAAGTTGTTAGGGAGAATATTTTATTGTTCTTGATTAGTATTAATTCAGGAAATCTTTACCCAAGGTAGAATGACATTTTAAAATTTGTTTTTAAATGTCATTAATAGAATCAAACAATAATGGTGGAGAACTAATATGATTGAATTCAAGTAAAGTAATTATTATTTCCATGTTTTATCTCTAATTAAAACATTTTATAATGAATTGATTGAATTATATGAAAAAATCACACACAGAACGGTTAGTCAAAATCACTTTGACATTCCTAATATATGAGTGGTTATAACTTGTTGCTATCGTTAATATTGATATATGGTATAAATTACTTATTAGAGAATTAAAGATAAATTAAAGTATTTTAATTTATCTAATCTTAAATATGATTTAGGATTATAATTTATAGTCATTGCCAACCTATTTAAGAGCCTAATGGGTCACACACAAAGAACTGGTTAAATAATATAAGATATTGGATCTTATTTAGACATAATTAGTATTTAATTATAATTAATTGTAACTCTAATTAAAATTTAATTGAAATTAGAATTTTATTTCAACTATATTACCATAATGTTTTAAATATATTATAAATAGGTTTAGGCTCTAAAGGAGCTAACACTTCTAGCCTAGCTCTCTCTACAATAGTTGTAGAGTTCTGTCAACACATTTTATGGATATTGCTACGAATTAAGAAAAGGGATAGGAAGAGCTTGCAGAAATCAATAGCTCTCACTCCCTTTATATACTAGATTTCATATAAGGTAAGTTACAATTATAATCATAATCAAATCAAATCATAATTCCTAAAGATACATTATGTAATCCCTAAAGATAATGAATCGTATCACCTAAAGATACTAAATCATATCATAATTAGATCTTAATCTCTAACACTCCCCCTCAAGCTAGAGCGCATATATCATAAGCTTTAAGCTTGTTGCACAATTGTGTTACACAACTTCCAACCAAAGGCTCGGTAAATATATTAGCTAACTAGTCCTCAGACTTCTCATGAGTGGTTTTTATCACATTTTGTTGCACCTTCACTACAAGAGTTAAGACATTTAGTGACAATTGTTTTGTGACTAACTATTTTTTCGTCACAAATACGAGGTTTTTTGTGACAAGACAATGGATTGACACTATTGTTTGGATTAACTGTGATGATTTATTTTTTTGTCACTAATACAATAGTAATTGTGACAAT
>JAOTBA010000006.1:2848270-2858470 GCA_025629845.1 Erythroxylum squamatum
ATTAGAAGTTATTGTGACCATACACCTTTGTCACACATTTAACAAGTTTTAGTGTCGGCAATTTTGTCACAATAATTAGACGTTTTGTTACGACTTAACTCGTCACTTCTTTATATTATCTGTGACGAAAAATTTGTCATAAATATTAGAAGTTATTGTGACCATACACCTTTGTCACACATTTAACAAGTTTTAGTGTCCATATTAGTGTCACAAAAGCTTTGCATAATTGTGACCATTGTTTAAATTCGTCACAAATTTAGTAGTGACGGAGGTATTTGTGACGGGCGGTGACGACTTCAAATATTGGTCACTATTAATAATAGTGACAAATATTACTACTTTTAGTGACAACTTTTACCTTAACTAAAAATACAATTTCTTGTAGTGTCATATAACAATAGAAAATCAAGTTACAAATGCAATGAGTTTGTTTGTTTCAACCTTCCCTAGGAATGCCTGACCATATGAAGATAGAAAATGAAGTGGGTTAGCTTCTTATCGTACCTCACCTTCAGTTTAACAAAACCTCCAAAAGAATTATGAGAAACATGTTAGATATTTTTGTAATTTCTCATAAATTTGGACAATATTTAATTGTATTTTTCGGTTTTTAAATAATTTATCGGTGAATTTACATAATTTGATCAGACAAAGATAATAAAGTGACCCAATAAATGATCTAAAGCAATGGGTTGAAGTCCAAGTGAAAAATAAATCCTAATCAGTGTGGACTATATCGAGCCTGTGATGGAGAAGCCCGATATGAAAGCTATATATATAAAGGTTGAGGTCTTCTCAGTTGCTCATATATCAATCGTAAGTATAAGATCGTAAGTATAAGGATTTCTGATCCATTAAGAGAGCTTATATTTTGAGAAAATTGTAGAAAGGCATTAACCACGTGTTCGTGAACTTTTTCATGAAGGTCCCGAGAGATTGAAACTCATTTTGACCTCGAAAACTGCTTTGAAAGTTCAGATGGAACCGAAACCAGGTATTCTGCACTTCCTTCGTTTTTAACCCTTTCATAAATGATTTGGGACATGTAATAAGTTCTATCCTACATGTTATACGTAGTATCAGAGTGGTTATGTTAACGGGTTGTCGGAAGCAAAGGTTTTTTGGTTTTTATCAATTATAGTTTTCATCTATTTTTGATTCGTTTTTCGATTTTTTGCATATATGATTACGTAAAAGTGGTATACATAAGGCTAGCTATAAAAAACGGGTCAAAAACAGGCCAAAAAGTGCAAAAAAGGGCTCCGAAGTAACCAAAAATTGCCCTCCCTAGCACCGTCAGGCGCGTGCTACAGTACCGCCATTAGGCGGTTAAAGTTGGCTCGTGCGTTACACGCGCCAACCGCATCCACTCATGTGGTTCTACGGGATGACAGACACTGTTGCACATGCCTCACGCAACTAGATAACCCACGGGCATGGACGGGCTGGCGGATGTGATGCACGCGCTCACCACTTGCCCGACACGTGGATGGAAGGGATCAGGACATGTGTCGGCATGTATAGTGCATGCGCCGTACGGTGCAGGAGCGTATGTGCGTGGGCTGTGCGTGCGTGACATGTGCTAGACGCATCTGAAGCGTGTCGGCCAACGCGTGTGCAACGCACGCGTGCCCCGTGGTCAAGTGCAACGTGACGCTGGCTGACACAGTGATGCTAACGTCAACAACTTAAAAAAAACACAAAAATTTCATATTTCCCGTAAGGGTGCCCCGGGGTGTTTTGGATCAGTTTCTGAGTTCGGGAAATTTGTAAAGTGATTTTTTCTATTTTTCTATATTTATTACATTTGTAATAAATTAAAGTTTAACTCCAGTAAAGAAATTAAGGTGTTCTGAATCTGATTGTGAGTGAATTTTAATGTTTCAGACATCACTTGAGGGAGATACTTCAAGTTTTCATGTCTCGGGTCTCACATTCAGTGTTGGGGATCGCATGATAGTTACTCAGAAAAGGAATTGAGACATTTTGAAGCTATTTTTGAGTGAATTTTCGTGCAACGAACTTGCCATAAGGGAGATACATGAGGTTCTCATGTCTCGAGTGGTCGATTCAGTATCCGGTGATGCATAATAGTCTCTTTATTGAGATTTTTTCTTTATGAGGGTCTCAAATGAAGTTTTTAGAGAATGTCGTCAGCCCGAGTGTGTGACAATGAGACTGCACATTCAGGTTTTAGCATTTGTTGATGTTACATTGTCACAAACCATATGCTCATAAAGAATGTGAGGATAGCATAAAGATGTATCCTTATGTTTGTGGACTTTTTGAGTGCTGATGAGGATGTAGTCACTAAAGTGGCCTTTGAAGTCAGTATTTTGAATTGTTCTGCTTGCATGTTGGGGGATGTCTATGATTTTATGTTTGATTATTCTGCCCAAAGGTGTTGGCCTTTCATAACATTTTGAGATGTGCGTAAAGGTATTAGATGGAGGAAAGTTTTTGCTCTAGCAATCTATTCACCCAAAGGTAGTAGTGTCATAAGAGTTGATAGTTTATACTCTGATCGCTTTTATGTGGAGGTCTAATTGCACATATTATGTATTCAGCCCAAAGATATTGCATAATATGTGTGATCGGATTTTCAGTAAAGATACTATTTAATGGCTTTGAGTATCGCTGTTATCCTACATTTGTGCTGATTGAAACATTATTATTTTGTAGTCACCTTTTTGGTCAACAAAATCAGTGTCACCATTAAAACCCTGACCGATTTCAATACAAAGAAGTGGATGGAAGATGTATTGAATGCCATGGAGATAGTTGAGGTTGATATGGCCATACGGACGGATAGGCCATCTCCAACTACATCCATGAGCTCGAGAGTTCATAAAGTAGCCTATGAAGCCTGTGATTGGTCTAACAGATTATGTCTGATGGCCATTAAGAGATCTATACCTGACCATCTGCTAAGTGGACTTCCGGGCACAAACATAGTGAAGAAGTTTCTTGGTAATGTCTCCCAAAGGTACACAGTCTCATCTAATGTTGAGACAAGTACCTTGATGAAAGAATTATTCTCCGTGAGGTATACAAGAGAAAGGAGAGTAATAGAGTACACATCAAGAATGATTCATCTTCACAATAGACTGAAGATGCTAAACATTTCTCTTCTTGATGTCTTCATTGTTCACCAAACTCTGAACACACTCCCTCCAGAGTTTAATAATCTGGTGATGACATATTACTCGCTTGATGAGGAATGAGACTTCAATGCTTTGATAGTTCATTCCATTGCTGAGGAGGAGAAAATTAAGTTTGCTACTACTATAACCCTCAAAGTAACTAAAAGGAAAGCAAAGATGAAGCTCGCTAAGTTCAAAGGTAAAAAGTTCAAATCTTCTCCACATGCTAATGTTGGATAAACCAGTGCTGGTAAAGGTTCACATGACACAAAGAAGCCAGCAGTATAAGGCCTAGAAGAAAAGACTGCGACCATCAGGTAACTCATTGGCTTATTAATTTATGAATCTAATTTGCGATAGTCACATTAAATATAGATGATTCATCTTCACAGTAGACTAAAGATGCTAAACATTTCTCTTATTGATGTCTTCATTGTTTACCAGACTCTGAACACACTCTCTCTAGAGTTTAGTAATCTGGTGATGACATATTACTCGTTTGATGAGGAATAAGACTTCAACACTTTGATAGCTCATTCCGTTGCTGAGGAGGAGAAACTCAAGTTTGATACTCCTACAACCCTCGAAGTAACTAAAGAGAAGGCAAAGATAAAGCCCACTAAGTTCAAAGGTAGAAAGTTCAAATCTTCTCCACATGTTGATGTTGGACAAACCAGTGTTGGTAAAGGTCCCCTTGACATAAAGAAGCCAGCAGTATAAGGCCTAGAAGAAAAGATTGTGACCATCAGGTAACTCATTGGATTATTAATTATGAATCTAATTTGCGATAGTCACATTAAATATTTGGTGGATATATTGTAATATCCCATGTTCGGGGCTAGACCTTATAATTGTGAACTGAGTGTACTGTGAGTAATTAGAATGAATTGTATGCTCATGCATCATTGTCTATTCACACACATGTGGATATTTATTGTTGGCATATTTAAAATAAGTGTTCATGCATTCATTGACATTTTTATGATATAATTGACTGATTAATGCAATGTAAAAGGTGAACTGTGAATTATTTGTGTTAAAAATTTATTTGAAGACAGTTAGTATTATTTTAGGAATTTCTGAAATTTGGGGAGTTTTGGACTAGGAATTATAGTCAGTAACATTGTGATATGTGGCAGTATAGCACAGTGACATAAGTATTACATGTAGAAGACACGTGGTTACGTGTTTCAGACGAGAAATTTTCCTACAGCTTATGTTGTTCTTCATTTGGTTTTGATCTTCACCGTATACATCAACACCAGAATCCTTTTAAGTCATCAATCACTGAAACATTTGATACTTAATGCATACATAATAGTCAGAGATTGGTCTGTTTCATTTATCCCTCCATTCGCCGAAAAACCTTTTCTTCAATCTCACTGTTGGGTTTTTGTTGAAACGTCAAGTAAGTTGTGTTTAAGTTTTCTAGATGTTGTGAAAATGATTTTGATGATGTTTAGTGTTAGAAATAAATTCATGCATGAAAGTTAGTCTCGATGTTATTAAACTAAAGAATCTGAAACTGATGAGAATGTGGAGACTGTACTAAATATGTGAAATTTGAATTTAGAGTTCTGGAAATACACTATGATGAAAAGTTTAGGATGAAATGGAATTGTTGTTGCATCTGATACAGAGAAACAGAGAAGTGTAGAATAAGAGTAGTCGTTATTCATGGTGCTCTGTCTTAGTTTTCTTTCCTGTGAATATGCGGGTTGTTGATGATTATTATATAAGCTTGCATTCAATGTGTTTAGAGCGTGTACTGAGCATAGAAATACAGAATATATGAGTTTTGAATGGAGAGAAATATATCTAGAAAATTGTTGAGGAAGCACGTTTCTGGGTTATTAATGCAAGTAAAAGTCACGATCATGAAATGAGAAGTAGAAATGGGTTGTTTTTGGATGCCTAAAGTCATGAGGGTGACTCTGCTGAAGGAGAAGCAATCTCACGATCGTGACTCTTCTGCTTAAAGTGGGAACTCATGATCGTGTACAGTCACGATCGTGCACCCGAGGTCCTTCCGACACTGAACATTTTTGCTTCTTTTGATCATAACTCCTTCTCCCGACATCCAAATGACCTGATTCTTTAACCAATAGATTCCTAACACATTGTTCTACCTCTCCATAAAAATTGGTAGCCTTATGATTTGTTTTGAAAAAGAGTGATTGAATTAAAGTAAGGGAATATGTTGGAATAGTATGAACTGGAATATTTTACCGAACATACTTCGATATTTTGGTTATATTTTGGTCTATAAAGTTACAAGTGAGTTTATTCTTGATTCAAATGAAGCTAGAGACATAAAGCTTTAATTGTTCTGAAGAAGTCAAATTGTAATTCTAGTTTTAAGAATTCCAAAATCTGTCTGAAGTTGAGTTATGAGTTATGTTATAGCTTAAAAACAGACTGAGATATTTGGATTATAACTTTCAGTATATTGAATCAAATTGAATGATCTTGTGTCATTAGCAACCTAAGACACAGAGGAACAATTGCCTAGAAGGAAGTGTTATTTAAATCCTTCATTTTCTGGATCTTAATGATCATACACAGTTGACCTAAATGGAATGCTTTCAGAAACAGATGTAATAGAGAATGAATGATGGAATTCTAGTTCAATTAGAGTACAATTAATGTGTACAACAATGTATGACAGAAATATACCCGAGAATTTATCATTAAACATGCATGATACATGAAGCATTGATAAATGTGTTTATTCTGTTACATAAGCGCACTAGTAATATGAAATTGTTTTTATTGCATATAGACAAGCAACTAGAACGACCGCTTCCAGATATTGCCAGAACGTCAACGCAATAGACTTAAGAGAGCAGCTGTGAGTAGCCTAAGATGGTCTCACTTTATTTGTACTATATATTACTGAATTGTATTGTTATTTTATTGAAATGCACTAATACGTACTGATTGTGTACTAAATACCGGACAATATCTGTCCTAGGCGTTTGATACATGCAAACAATATTGGAAGTGCTACTTGCATATGAATATGACTACCTAAATGATTTCTGATTCTCAACTGAAAAGTTGAATGTCGGACCTAGTCCGATGACTACTGTGTTGATACAGTTACTGTGATTATTACCGTGACTGTTTTACTGTGATAATACATGTAAATAAAATGATTAAATTCAATGATTGAACTGTGACATGCATTTTATTTCAATGCATGCAATATAAAGGAAATTGTGACTAGTGTTGCTACTGACTGACTGAGACTGTTACTAAAAGAGTTTAATGCTCTGTGGTAGAGCCTATGGTTCCCACTGATTACTGAGCTCGGTGTCCGCAACAGATACAGGAGACTAAAAAGGGCATACAGTCACAACACTATAAAAATGAATGTGTGTCTCATACATAAAGCATACATATCTGATTGAAATACATTGAATGATTTGCAAAGCTATAATGAAATGATTGATTGAATGAACTGTTGTTTGTACTGTTACTTGTTAGCAATAGAACTTGGTGTTTATCAAGTGGATATGAATTGTGTGACTGTAAACACTGTATGACTGTATGATGATTGTAATTGTTACATGAGTAAACCATTGAGGATGGTTACACTACTGAGTTCGCAAAATTCATCAAAATTGCACCGTTGACTATTTCAGGTATGAGAGTGAGACGACCTAGCTTCTAAGACTCCATAGAAGTAGATTTTGTACAACTTGACATTAGAGATGGCTCAAAGGTCGGTCAGCTGGGATTGAAGATATTGTTGTTTTTATCTTTGTTATTCCTCATATCTGTAGCATACTGTATAGACTGAGCTGTTTATGCTCATAGGATGATGTTTGAAATGAATGCTATAATGTAACTATGGTTTTTGATATAAAATGAGGAAGTTTTGGGTTTTAAAAAATGTGATGTACGATTTTTAATTTTGATGCCATATGATAAAGTGAAAGTGAGATAGTTAACATGTCATTTTTGTTTGGTATGTGCATGGATTACCAAAAGGGGGCACGTGTATGTGATAGACGAGAGTGAGATGTTACATATATAGTGGAGCATCTGATTAAGATGCTTCCACGATGCAGGGGTTCATATCCAAGATAAAGCTAAATAAAGGAAAGGAGAAACTAATAGTTCACAGCAATGAAGAAGTAGAAGTAATATCTATGGGGAATGTGTGTACTGAACCTTATTGTAAGGTTCATTTGGGTTTTATACGACACATTTTATATGTGATCTTTTGATCAATTTTGGACAAAGAGGGTTAATGTTTTGTATTTAATGCTTCTATTGTATAGTTGTTGTTTAATGCAAAACATAATGGTGTAACTTTCTTGTCATATGGTTTGTATAGAATGTGTCTTACCCCAAATTAGATATATGCTTCTTCGTATCTTACAAAATACGTTATAAAATGAAGAATTCTGATGATGAGAAGTCATACATGGTGTGGCATAAAAGTTTAAGCCACATTTCCAGAGTTAAGGTTGAGAGATTGATAAAGGAAAGCATTTCTCAATTCTAGATTATGATGATTTGAGAACATGTGCTGACTGTTGTAGGGGTAAGTTGACTAATAAGGATATTGAGGTCAACTCATGCCTTTGACTTGTTAAGTCTTATAATAAAGATATCTGTAGACCTTATACATTTGCATTATGCAATTCTAAATGTATTATGACATTTGTTGATGGTTATTCCCGTTATAGTTATGTGTTCTTGCTTAAAGACTGAAGGTTGAGAACTAATTGGACAAATTCATCAAGATAGTCAGATTTGACCGTGGGGGAGAATATCATAGCAAACATGGTGCTTTAGGACTTTAAAAGGTCCGTTTGTCGGATATTTGGAATCAACTAGAATAGTGACTTAATTCTCTATGCTGAGTAGTTCTAAGCAAAATGGTGTGTTGCTGAAAGGCATAACTGCACCCTAAAGGAGTTGAAGAAGTCGATGTAAAACAGGGCTATTATACCTGATTATCTAGAAGTTTGGAAACTCAACCTTGCAACCATTCGTATATGGGGTCGCCCTAAGGTAGTATAATCTTATAAAGAAAGATTGTATGCTTGTTCCGCTCATTGCTATTTAGTAAGATATCTCAACCATTTTAAGGCTACAACTTTTACTGTATAGAAGGTGAGACCAGAATAGTGGAATCACAAACAACTAAGTTTTTAGAATATGGTGTCTATGATAATGGTGAGCTCTTTGACCCTTTAGATGATATATCATGTACCCGGTACTCATATAGTTAGATCCGGTGGATCTAGGTCTCTGAATAGGAACATGAATCTATACCTGTACACACAGTGGTTCATGGGGTACAAGATCTAATGCAGTTAGGTAAATCCATCAGAGTGAGACGACCTGCTATTTCATCTGATTACATTGTCTATCAAGTGTACAAGATTATGATATTAGACATGTTTCGAATCTATTTAATTTTATAGAAGTTATTTCTGGACCTAATACGGATGTGTGGTGGGATGTAATAAATGACGAGATGCAATCTACGAAGCATAGTAAGGCTTAGGAGCCAGTTGATTTACAGCGGAACTGCAAACTCATCAGTTGTAAATGAAGATTAGATCTAAAGGATTTCATGATAGAGTTCAATAGTTTATGGGCTGGCTCAGTTGCCTGATGGTTCACTCAGGAATAAATGTTGACTTTGATGTTACTATTTCTCCCGTATCCTCGTAGGACACATTTTGAGTGATTATGGCAATAGTAGTTCATGATGATATAGAGTTACATTAGATGACTGTCAAAACTGTTTTAATGAGTAAAGACCTTTATGAAGAGGTCTATATGGTACAACCTGAAGGATTTAAGGATCCAGATGTAACTTACATAGTTTTTACGTTATGTAGATCAATATATGGTTTACTTCAAACCTTTCGAAAGTGATACCTTACAGTTGATGAGGTTATGACCTCTTTCGGCTTCATGAAAGATAAAGTTAAGAAGATGCTTGTATTATAAAGTCAGGGGGAGCAAAGTTATCTTCCTATTATTGCATGTGGATGATATATTGCTCACATCAAATTACTTGACCATGTTGTATAAGGTTGTTAATCAAATTTTGGTCAAGAACTTTGACATGAAGGACCTTGGCGTAAAATCTTTTGTTTTAGGTATTCACCGGGACAGATCTCAACACTCATCAGGCTTCTTACAAAGAGCATATATTGCGAGTGTGTTACAAAGGTTTAATACGGTTAAAAGTAAACCTATTGTAGCTCTATCTCTCATAGTGAGAGAGAATTTTTGGTACAGTATCTGAAGAATAAAGTAAAGAGAGAGGTTATAGGAATGTTTCGCATTCTAGTATGGTTGATAGGCTGATGTATGCTCGACTATGTACTAGGCAGGACATTGCAATTACTGTTTGACTGTTTGGTCAGTATTTGGTTAACCTAGGAGTAGACCACTGGAATGCAGTTTAGCGAGTATTTAGATACTTAAAGGAACTAAGGATTATATGTTGACATATAGCACAATCAACAGACTAAACCTCGTAGGAAATTCATATTCAAATTTAGCTATGTGTCTAGATGATCAAAAGTCCACTTAAAGTTACAATTTTAAGTTTGCAGATGGTACAATGTCGTGGAAGAGTGTCAAGAAGACATAGGTGACTTCCTTGATGATGCATGTAGAGTGCATGCTATGTGGCTACTTCACAGATGGTTTAGCTCAAAAGCTTGATTTCTAAGTTGTTTGTGATTGATTCAGTGGCTAGACCCATTCGGTTATACTATGGTAATCTTCTTACTATGTTGTTTAATAACAACAAAGAATATCTGGTAGGCGTCGAAACTACCAATAATAATACTACTTTCCTAAACAAATAAATTGTAATAGCAGCAAGTAAGGTTGATTCCACAGAGATTGGGATGGAATTTTAATTCTTTCTTAACAAATAACCAAAAGCAAATGAAGGGGATTTATGTTGTAGAAAATTAATTTAGTGAAAAAGATGAAGGCAACGACTAAAGTAAAGGGAAGAAATCAATATTGAAGGATCTCAGCCAAAGGTATAATTTCCCATCTCAAT
>JAOTBA010000006.1:2895846-2910484 GCA_025629845.1 Erythroxylum squamatum
AACTGTAACTGAAGAAGATAAAGTTACATGTAAATACACTTGCTTTCTAGGGCACTATATTTACATAACTCCAACAGATGCATGGTGTCACTTGCCACATGTCCATTTCCTATGGTCTCACTTGGTTCTCTTATTTAACTAGTCAATTTGTCTCCAATTTTTAATCCAATTGTCTCCCAATTTTCAATATCTTATTCTCAACAAATCTTAATACCATTAGCTAATTATTTCAATTGTCATTTGACACTTATTTCTACTACCATAAATGAATTGTCTTGCCACTTGGCATTTTTCTAGTCTATAAGTACTCAAAATTTTGAAATTTTCCTAAATTTCACTAAAAATTCTAGATCAACAATTATACGAAATTTTCCTAAATTTTACTAAAAATTCTAGATCAACAATTATACTCTCTAAATCATTTTCCAATACATATAATCCACAATTCTTAATATAATCACATTTATAAATCAATTATACTTGGAAAATGGCAATGAATGCATGTACAATAATTTTAACGTCTGCAATGAGTAATAATCACATGTGGGTGTATGCTATATTATGCATGAGCATGAAATGCACTTTCTAACTTCTCAATAAACTCTCATGTACACTATTCTAGGGTTCTGACCCTTAACATGGGATAACAAGATGTTACAGATTAGGGCTAAAAAAAATTATTTTTCAAATTAGGATTAGATTGTGGGAATCAAATTGAAATCCAAAAAAATAGTTTAACGTAATCTTTAAGCATGGTCGTCCAATGAAAACTACAATTTTTATACTTTAAATTTGCAAGAGAAAAACATGTTAAAAGTAGTTTAAAATCTTATCTTGACCAGATTTGAGTGAAAATAAATGAAGTAATGATTTGAGGGATCCAAAGGATTACAACCACAATATTTTCACATGAGTTTTGAAGGCTATAAATAGAGCCAAGATGTGAAGGAGAAAGGCATCCAATTTTGAGCTACAATTTCCAACTTCTCAAAGTTCTCTTGTATTATCTTTTCTTTAATAAAAATTAGAGTTGTTTTTCTTCAGCTTCTAGTGGTAGGAATGGTCATTGTTGGCTAAGTCTTTTATTTTTGGTTAAATGAAGTGGAAGCTCTTTTTGGAACTTTGAAGATTGGGAGTCATTTGGTTTTTATAATGAAGTATCTCATTACTTCATGTATTGAATTATTCTTCTATACTTTTATTTTATGATTATTTGTAATTAATTCCAATGTGCACAATTAGTTTATTGATTGAAATAATCATTCGATATATGAAAGTTAGAATATGCAATAGTTTAAGTCTTTTAATAACTTGTAGCAACTAAAAGTCTTAATTTGTTGGGTCAAAAATTATTTCTCTTAGGAAAACCATTGAACTAGATTAAATGCAACTGCAAATGTTGTGTTGTCTTACTTCAATGGTCTTTGTTTTCTTAAAGTTATTATTTAATTAAAATTTGGATCATATTTAAGGTTGTTAAGCAATAAGGATTAATTGAATTACCTGTTTTTGATGATCTATTCCTAAGGAAAAATGGATATTCAGTATCACATCAAATATATGATTGGTGAAATAATTATTTTGTGCTAATAATCAATTGTAGTTCTAAAGAGTGGAAGCAACCATAAACTAAGATTTGTTTTATTGAGAACTCTCATTTTATTTCATCCTTTATTTTCTGTATTACAAAATTGATCAACCCCCTTTCTTTATTAATTATTTTCTTTTGTGACAGTTGACGAAAAGAATTTTATGTGAGATTGACTCTTACTTTTCTCTATTACATTTATTCAATTTCAAAAACATAAAAATTAATTTAAGGTACTCATAATAGTTTCACTGATAAAAGTTAACTTAATAGTGAAACAAAAGTCAAATAGATCAGTCTTCTTGTGATTTTTTATCCATTCCCATATAAATATCAACTAAACAAACTATTTTTACTTCTGAGAGGAATTTTACTTCTGAGAGGAAAAACCAGTAAGAACTTGCATCACCTAAAATGAAAAAGCTTTCATTGAATATGTGTCATTCTTTTGTTTTATGCCACAATTTTAGTATCAGATATGGAAGCTGTACATTTGGAACATTGAGCTGGGCACAGAGGAGACTTTCTTATCATTGATTATTAATAATTGTGTAGCCAGATACTAGCTAGCTAGATAGATCCTAATCTTTATAGAATCTGATAGGCCTATGTTGAAGTTCAGGACCCAATAATAGGGTAGATGGCCTACTTGGTGCCTCGCACTTCTGGCTTCAACTGCAAATCATTAAAGTAATAGGAAAATATTATAGAAAGAGAAAGAAAATATACTTTGATTGGAGAATAAATTGTCCTTTTGTATTCACTTTAGAAACTTCAACGCACTAACAATATATATAGACATATGTTCCTTACAAATAGGAAACATATAGCCCGTGTATTTATTTATTGGTGACACAAATCAAAGAACTACCATATAATATCCCTAAATAATAGCAACAGAAAAATGGAAATGGAATACGTGTCGAGAAAGCGATAAAAAAAAGAATTGAATTAGTCAACATTCTCCCTTTAATTCAAGCAAGTGAGGTAACTCTAATCATGCTGCAAAATTTCTACACTTTATTCTCTGTCAGAGCTTTTGTTATGATATTTGTAGTTTGCTCATCAATGATGCTATGAAATAATTCAACATCTCCTTAGGTGACTAATTCTCTGATGTAATGATATTGAGTTTCAATATGCTTGGTTATGCCTAGGCGTAAAACATTTTTTAGACATTAATTGTGGATTTATTATCATAATAAATCTTTATTGGTTGCATTTGCTTCTGTTTCAAAATTTTCAGAATCCTTCTTAACCATATTGCTTGACAAGTAATGGCTATGGTAGCTATATATTTAGTTTCTGTACTGGATAAAGCAATCTGTTATTGCTTTGATACCTAGGAAATAGCTCCTCCACCATAGCAAAACACAAATCCATTTATGTTTTTCTTGTCATCTATTGAACTAGCCCAATCACTGTCTGTATAAGCTTTAAGATCCTTATTTTTATTTTTCACATACCTGATCCCATAACTTATTGTACCTTGAATATATCTCAACATTATTTTAGCAGTCCTAAGATGATGTCTATTTGGGCTATACATATAATGAGAAATCAAATTTACTGTAAACATCATATTAAATTGAGAGAGTGTGAGATATATCAGGCCTCCCGCCAAGGTTCTAAAAAATTTATGATCTGCCTTCTCAACTCCATCTTCTAAGAGGAATTTATCATTTCTATATAGGGGAGTTTTGACAACCTTGTAGTTCACCATGCCAAATCTCTTTAATAAATTTGTAGCATACATCTTTTGACAAAAAGAGATCCCACACATCTTGAACAATTTCTAAACCCAAAAAATAATGTAGGAGTCCTAAATCAGACATATTAAAAGCCTCTATCATTGCCTCCTTAAAGGTATTCATTAGGCCAAAAGAATTACAAATGTAAATTATATCATCCACATATAAACATATCATCAAATAATCATTAACCTAACTCTTGACATAGGGTCATTAGCACTCCTTTGGAAATTGTTTATGATAAAATAGGAATCAATTTTATCATAGAGTTCTTTATGTAATTTGTAAACCTTGTGTTCAGATCCCTTTACTTAAAACCCTTTTGGTTGCTCAACATACAGATCCTCCACAAGATCATGATATACTCATATTTTCATATATGTTTAGGACTTAATTCAGAGTTAATTACATTTATTTTGTGTTCACCTATGGCTGGTTTATCATGCTTTAACATTATTCGAGGTTCGTTGACGTAAAATGCATAAATGAAATAAATAGACTCGAATTGCACTATTTTTTAGTTTCTAACAATCTTGACCTTTAGTCATTGTGGGATTTTTATCTCGAGATTGGATTAGCAAAAAATTCTAAATTTTCATACTTAAATTCTTGACTCATTGACGAATTTTTTGGGACCAATTGTAGATTTTTCTAAGCTGGAAAAAAAACAAGAAGCATGGCTGGGTTTGCGTGAAAGGTGGACCAAATCATAATTTTTTATTTGTCATATCAAGGTATAGGATAGAAGAGTTGAAGCAGCTGGTAACGTGAAGCAATGACGGCAACAGAGAAAGTTGAAAAAAAGAAGAAGGAGATTATGCGTGAAGTGAGGCGTGCAGAAAAGGATTTTGAATACATAGAAACATCCAAATGAAGACAACTGGTGGCATGGACATTGAATGAAGAGAAGACAAAGGAATATTGCTGGTGGTGTTGAAGAGGTTAGCGCAGAAAGTGAAGAAAAAAAGCTGATTAAACGTGATTATAGGCGTGAATCAAGCAAGCAGCTGGTGGCTTAAAAAGAAATAAAAACAAAAAGACAAAGTAGCCTCCATTTTATTAATGCAAGCAGCCTTCGTTGAATCTTAATCCAAAAACTTGACTACCAATATACTCACTCACATTGATTCAAGTAGCCTCCACTTCACGCTACTACCCGACACTTGCCTATAGCCTCCATACACCACGCCATTCACACACAAGCATTAGCCTAAAACCATACAGCCCACAAATTATGCACAACAAGACAACCTCCTCTAGCAACGCATAAAGCAGCCTTCACTTCGACGCACAAGACACCAAGCACGCCAGCACACTTCAACGCTAGCAGCTCACCCACTCTTCTAAGAAGCCTCCATCCCACTCACAACGCATGGCTTTTCACCTCTAAAACAATGCCAGATGCACGCCTTGGAGGATTCCTCTATAATCTTCAACATCATTGGCGTAGCTCCACAAAAAAACGCAAGCCTCGATTTATTTTTCAACTTCCAAGCTCCAGCCTACATTTACATCCACGCAAGACAACCAAGCTACTTCTTTAACACTTTAGCCCTCCACTTCCACTCCACTGAAACACCACCAGCTCTCTCATCCACCAACGCAAGCCCTCTTCGCCACTTTACCACCAAGCCTCTATTCATTCTCACGCACAAATCATAATCCACCAGCCAGCCAAGCAACGCCATATCCTCTATGCATCCATTCACTCACCAACGCAAGCTACACTTTCATGCACAAGACCCTCATCCAATCTTCCACATTCACGCAAGCCCTCCCACAAACACTACAAAACTGTTTCCAAGTTCCAACACTCACGTAGTAGCTTGGGAGACACCAATGTAGTAGCATCCGTTCACCCAACAATGTAACATCCAATCACCGCCGAGGAAGCAACCACACGCAAGGAGAGGGGAGGACACATTATTCAACTGTAGTTTGGAGTTGTGCTTTTTATTTTTAATTGATTCCGTCATGATTTATTTAGGTTGTATGCTTGTGGATTGCTTGACATGATGATTTGTGGCTAAAACCTTAATTTCTCTTAGGGATTTGAAATTTTTGTTGATGCTTTAATTTTAAATTTTGTTAGAATCCATGATTGAAAATTTATATACTTGTTGATTTTTCCTTGGATTTATTTGTTATTCCTTTGGATTATTGGAAATTGCCTTGGTATAAATTTGCCTTTGAAAAAAGGGAGTTTTTGCTAGAAGATTAAAGAAAATTTTGACTAAGATTTTCTTGTGATGTTAGGAGACCCAAGAAACTTAGGAGGTGAAAATTGAAGGTTTGGAACTTAAGAAACTCTAGGAATAACTTAAGTAAAGGATTACTAAGTAACGTCTAGAGTGGATAGATTAATTCATCTTTGGGAAAAGGGGATTAATTACTCTTAAAATTCACCTACAAGGTTAGAATATTTCATTTGTGGAGGATGGCTAATTCAATATTAAGGTTGACAAAAATATCATTTCCTAAGAGAAAATCATTCCCCATTGAAATATATACTTTTAATTAGTCAATTATTGCACTCTTTTCTTAATTATTTATTGCATAGATTTGTCATATTAATAGTTATTTTGGTTACATTGAATTGTGTAGTTGCTTAGAAATTTTCTTGAGTTTTTAATAATTTGTTACATTGTTTTGATTTTTCAAAATTTCATCCAACCCGATTTCAAACACTGTCAACTAGCATAGATTTGAATTTTCTCATAATCCCTGTGGACACGACTCTGTTCTTATTGATTTATTACTCACTTCGACAACCATGCACTTGCGATTCACGAACAACAATCTGTCTATTTAAGCGCACATTAAGTCCTTAGAGCTCTCATTTGTCTCCCTCATGTATGTGATCTAGTTAACCTTCAACCCAAGGTCTATTTCAAGCTATCTTTTGGTCTCACATCTGATTCTTACATCTCGTTAAAGATTTTTGATAATGTGCACCAATGCATATCAACTCATCGACAATGCCCATTTTCCTTGCTTAATCGTAAGCCTTTACTTTTTCTGTTGCCTCGAGTGTCAAACATTGATCAAGGCTCCCTCATGCTTGCACGATTCCATAATTGGTACTTAAAGGTTTAACAAATCACCTCCACTAACTCAATGCCCTCGTTGAAATAATCCATAGGCACTCCTTCAAATATGGTTCCCTTGAAGACTCCTTAGTCATTGGCACATCTCCAACGTATCATATTTCCTCTCCGTCGGGTTTATCCTTGCTTTTGTTTGAATATTCCTTCACAAGGCTCGTTGTACCTAATAAAGCATAATTATTAAGGTAGAATTCTTCTATTAAGTCATGAAATTCATTAGCTCCTTACTCACTTTCTGTTTTGGGCATTCATGAGCAAAATGCGACCTCTCATAAATTAAACAAGCAATATCTAGTTTTGTTTGTTCCTGGACTTGCAATGAGAAAATTCAAATACCTTCCTTTGTGTTTCTCTGAGTCATTCCGTGTCTCATCATTCTTCTTACCTTCACTGATAATTTGAATTAGTGGTAGCATGTGGAGATCCACCAAGCATTCGCAACCACTATCGCACCTGCAAAGCCTTTCACGTTCTGCCTTCGAAGCTTCATTTGTACTTAACCTTGCAAGTCACTTACGAAATTGAACAACTTATCTTCCTTTGACATGTTTTGCACGTCCAATATTAAAGATGTGAATTTTTTCATATACTCTCGTACTGGGTTGTCTTGCTTTAAACACTTCAAGGCTTCTCTCGTGAGCCATGAAGTGTTGTTAGGGAGAAATTGGTTTGTCAGCTTCTTCTTCATTTTCTCCCAAGCATCAATGGGAGATCTACCCGCAATGATGTTGTTAGAGGTTCTCATTCTCCACCACAACTTTACTTTGCATCCTCCATCGTATATATAGTCGTGATTGACATCTTCTCTAAATTAGACACCTTTGCTACTGCAAAGTATTGCTTCATAACCTACAAAAAAAATGGGCTCTGTAGCACTCCACTTGCATTAAAAACTTAGGATTCTTGCGCCTTCACCAAAGTACTTTGGCATGTTGAATATTCTATGTCGTAATGACACGCCATATGATTGTGATTTCCAATCTAGAATCCTTTTGTACCTTCATCAAGTCTACTATTTGATGTTGCAATTGTTAGATTTGTGCCTTCAAAATCTCGAACCGAGAAGAGTAGGAAGTATGCTCTTAAGAAATTGGTCTTATAAGTGTCTCCACTCTATTGCCATGTCACACTAATCAATTGTAGGACACCACCATCCGAATAGGTCTTTATCTAATAAAATTTAGCTAAATTACAGTTAGCAAGATAAGGGATTACATTTAAATTGGAATGATACATCTACATCCATTAAGAACTGTGGTATCTTTAGGTAATATATGGTCTTTATCTTTTAGAGCTAACATATATTTAATGTGATCTTATCCACCACATCATCTAAGATCTCCCTTTGATCTCTATATGATGAGTCAGAAGTTCAAAGCTTTTCATAACACATTGTTCTAATCAAATGTTTACCCATATCAAGTCTATCAGTCATGGGCTGTTTATTTGAGCACATATTAATCCTTAGAGCTCTCATATGTCTTTCATATGCATATTTTATCTCAAGCAATCTTCTAGTATCACATCTGAATTTTGCATCTCGTCGAAGATTTTTACTAATTTACACCAATGCATTCCAACTTATTAACAATGTCTATTTTCTTTGCCTACTCAGAAGCCTTTAACTTTTTCTATCGGCCCAAATGTCAAACATCGGACAAGACTTTTCAATACTCTCACAATTCTGCAATTAGGATTTAATGGTCTAACACTAACTATGATATAATACTTTAATTCGTATCGTATAATGTGTGTCGTTAAAGTCAGACGCAAATTTGATAGCCAAACTCTAAAATCATAAGTCTTATAGTCATGCTATTCGTGTAGGTATAGGATCAATAAGGCTTTGTTAATCTGATCAGTCATTAATAACATTACTACGAAAATGACGACGATAAGGAACATAGAGGCCTAAAGCAATGGTACGTGCATATTTGAAAAGAAAAAATGTCAATGGTAATTCAACTGCGCCACATATATTCTAGTGGCTGTCGAGACTTTTTTTTTTGATAGATAATCATAGAAAATTGCACTATACAAGTTGACAGGACCCACCAAAGAAGACTTAGAAGGCGACGCGAGCACAAATTTTGTAGCCATAGATCTTGAAAGTCTCAGGGCCCTTAAAGTGGAAGACACTGTCAGTCAAATATCTCGAGAACAATCGAGCTTGCTCTCCTTTTTGCTTTTACAATCAAAACAAGAAAAAGAAGAAATTCTGACCATGTAAACATTAATGTGTACGCAACGCATGAGGGAAAAGTAAAACATGGATTGGAAAATGTGGTGGCTCCCTTCCTTTGGAAGAGAAGCTGCCTTTAATTTAACAAGAACTGAAGAGTCAAATTAGAGATGCTTCATCCATTTTTTACGGGGCTCTGAATGTGATAAACCACTTTAAGAACACTATTGATCCTTAGAAAAGCAATCCAACTATATATCTAGAGTTACTAACTGTTAGTAATTTAATCCATTTTTCTCCAAACAGCCATCTCTTTATGAAGCTTGCTTAGCTTGTTGCCTCGATCAAATTAAGGAGTGTAAAGTTATGTTTGTGTTTCTTCTTCATTTTGTTTTCATGTTTTTTCTCTTTATTTTTACATTTAAAAAAATACCAAATACTGAATGTTAATAGGTTCATAGATCGTTAGATACCAAATATGTGATTTGTGAATTATTATATATATTAGATTCGAGAACATTATATATAAAAGAACATCCGCTACTGTGAACGATATACATTTACTATTTTGCTCCACAAGCTTGTTTTCACGTGAAATCAATTTGCCATTCAAAGTACAAGTCTAACAGATTCTTGCTTATTCCCTAATGAAATTAGTCGTCAATATGTACAGTTACACATCAAGTGGAACGAGAATAATCACACCCGAGTTATGGACAAATTCAAGAAGAATTCAGACTTCGTGGGTTCACTCTTCAATATTGCCATGTTAGCCACCTTCCTTGCATCTGTATCTGCGGCTTTGTATTAAACTTAACAAGACCATTACATTACATTCAAGACCTGACTATTACAAAAGACCGCTATAAAACAACCAAAAGGTGAGTGCAACATCTAATATTTTTCTCGAAATAGTAATTACACGGGAATACAACTAAAATACACTGCAACAACCAAGTAAGTTATTGCACTAACCGGGCAATCAAGGCTAGCTTCCACACCAATTTGAAAACAGCGGATGTACAATGAAGTAAAGAATATATGGGAAGGTAATGAAATTAGAATTGCAAGGACACGCGCGCGTAATACTTTAGAAATTGCATCCTATATATATACAGTATAATGCAAAGTCACAGCTAGAATTCTTATTACAAACATTTACAAAAGAAAACATTACATAAGAAAAAAATGTAATAAGAGAACATTACTAATTTAGGAATTACCGTAACTTATAAATTATCTTCTGGAATTTGAAACAAACTCGTAACACATATATGATGCACCCTCAATGGTTCACTCCCAAAAACAGGCTATATAGTCTTTAGGAATTATTTTATACATACGTACGTACAGAGAGAGAGAGGATGCTAGCTACTGAGATTCCTTGAGTAGCTAGGAAATGATTTAAGCAATATCAGGCGTGTTTAATCGACTCCTCTTTGTGCGTGTCTATCTGTGGTTTTAGGGTATTTACAAAAACAATGAGTGCACAAATCATGCTTTGATCTAGGCAATGGGTGACCCCTTTTTGTTCATGATGGAGATATCTTCTTTATTGTTGTTGCGGCTTTTAGTTTTCTTGCTATTGTACTGTACCACCAAGACAACAATAATAGAATACATAGTAAACTATAAACAAATAGCAAATGATCTGGAGGCCCGTGTCCCTAGCAACCTCTTCTTCAGTACTCCTGGTCTTCCCTCGTAATTTTCAGTGCTAAAGTTGAGCTCTTACTCAGAAATAGACAGTAAAAGCCTCCATAACCCCACACTTTCTTTTCCTTCCTAATAGCTCTACATAATTTATGAACTCCTTAGAAGAAGACAATATCATCCCTCCATAACCCACCAGCCTTTTCACCACTTTATTTTTGCAATGACCTGTCTATCATGTGCTTTTCCACATTTCCATCTTTGTTTATATTTTCTCTGCCTTCCATTTCCTTCCTTTGTCTCACCTACTTTTGTTATATATCATGCCCTGCCGTGCTTTCTTTTCTACTGTGCATTTATCTGTGTTAGAGAGAGAGACGGAGAGAGAGAGAGAGAGAAGACATGAAAAACATGATGAATACTAGCATCCTTGTAATGGTTTTGATTACTGAATCATGAGCTAGATCAGTTGCGGAGACAAAGAGAATCCTTGAAAGAAGGAAAAGGGGTGTTTGGAATGAAGTTTGATCCAAGATCCTCTTCTCTAGTATACTATAGTAGGTATGTTTCTTTTAGAAGTAGATGCCGTAACCTCGGTTTTCTGGTTGATATACTTGAAGCCGGGTTAGAGAGAGTGTAGGGTTTTTAATTTTAGGGTCTATATTCCTACTTGCATATCGTTTTCCTGAGTTTCTATATCCGTGGCTCTGTTTCTGTGAGGGTATACATGTAACACGGAAAGAGAGAGACTGTGATAGACAGTATTAATGCGATCTAGCTATCTCCTTCTTGTTTCAAAAGCTTACGTATTATAACATAGCTAGAGGACTGATCTCGGACCAGGCTTCATTCCTGACACCAAACTTTTCCTCGCCCAGACAAACATCTCAAGTCTCTCCCATTTCAAAGGTAAGTATAATTTCTCTTCAATAAACTGCCATAAAAACTGAAGCACAAGGTTTTAGAAGCTAATACCAACTTGAAGATCTACCAATGCAAAAAGTAGTTTGTCACTACTCTTTATCTCTGTTGAGTGCTTTCTTATATGTACACCATAAAGTTTCAGTTGTACTCCGAAGAACAATATCTTCTCACGACGCCAGAGTAGATATATATTTATAGTGCCAAGTTTATGAGATTTTCTTGAACAGGTAAGTTTTTTCAGTACCGTCACAAAAAATTTGGACATGAAAATCTTTCTAACAACTTGATCTAATAATGTTCCCTCTCAATGAACTTGAACTGATTCACAAGGCCTTTGCTTTTATAAATATTTAAGATTATGTATCGGGCTGTGAATGTGAATATATGTCAGTACGGCGGTAAGGATTTGCGGATTGTTACTGAATAACTAATATCCTCTCATTTGTTATTTGTTCTGCTGTGTGGCAGTGGCCTATGATTGTGCCTACTTCCGTCTGGCTCTGGTCAGAATAAATGTTTTCTATTTCCATTTTTCTAAAGCCATATATAATTGCGGAGATTCTGAGACAAACCATGTAAGACGTATAAGTATATATAATGTTTGATCAGGCAACAGCAACAGCAACAGCATGATGTTGTTCCTTATCAGGCATGCAAGCACACGTCACATACATGGTTTCCTATTCAAACCTATCGCTATTTTATTTTTCGAAAGGCTCCTCATTAAGTTGTAATCTACAAATCTACCGACAATATATACCCATCTAATTTCTAAACCAGTGATTTGTTGCAGTTCAGTTTACGTTAGCCCTACTCTTAATACCCCATGTATAGATTAGTATAAGAAAGAAAATCATTTGTAGTCGCTTTGGTAAGATTAATATCCTCGTTATTTTTAGTCTTTACAATACAATTATCCTAATTTTTTTCTTTGTAATAAGCCTAATGTTAAATGAGTTGTTACGAACAGCAGTAAATTAAATATTTGTCATGACATATTCAAGCTTTGCGGGGTTAAACTTAAATGCTGAGCTTCATAACAATACGACAAGATCTAGTATCCATAGGCTTATCATATTTATCCTCTTGTAACAACTAGATACGACATAAGGGGTGCGTGATAGACTTTGGATGTATTGTGAAGCATGATTGCTAGCTGTGGCATATATAAAGCATCATCTTCGTTGTCAACATCTTCTGAATAATAGGTACAACAAATTTAGTTTCTTCATCCTCATTGATTTGTTATTCAATGACATCTTCAATGTTACTGTTATCATGAATTGGCATGACAACATCAATTGATTCTAATAATTTTAAATCTCTTTTTTGTAATGTCCTGATTTATCATAACGATATGCTTTTCTAACATTAGAGTATCTCCTTTTAAAGAAATGAACAGACTTGGGTCGTTTGTTTCTTCGGAATGATTTTTGATAACCTTCAGTATAAGCTTGGGATCATTGAGTGTGTCCGTAGGAGAATATCTTGTAATGAGGTTTCTTTTTGGTAAGATATACCAGTTTTTTTTCTCTTTACACTTCTTTAAATAAGGCTTTTTGAAAATCTTTTAAGAATAAGACCACCTTTAATCGTTTTTTTTTTAAAATTCTTACTAATCACAAAGTTTATATATTAAGAAATTAAGGCTAACGCAAGCTAATAAATTTTACTAAGGGATATGTCTCTCATTTCTTGTCATAAAGTTGTAATGGTCCTTTAGAATTCAGGTTGAATTTCATCTAGAAGAGATACAATGAATATGTTTCGAAGATTGACATTATTGAAACCATTAAGCAGATAATAACTTTTCATTAATTGTAACATTGAAAATATTCATCTTAGTATTTTTGTCGATTGTAGTTATCAATAAGCTGAAAATCTCTAATGAATTCTTCATGGATGATATAAAAAAAAGTGCCAACAAATGTTGCTTGAATATATTGGAGTTTTTGATAATCATCAAAACTTTCCCACCATTCTCGTAAAGTTATAGTAAAGCGGGACTTGCAAAGTAGCATCATATCGAATCGTTTGTAAATTAATTCAAGTGCTAAATTCATAAAGATGATCTCTCTATTTTTTGAGTAGAAGATTGTCAAAAGTAAACTAATAATTTGTTAAAGCTCGGTTTACATTAACCTTGCTTTTAATACCCCATGTATAGATTATTAGAAGGAAATTATTATTATTATTATCATCATCATCATCATCATCATCATCATTATTGAGAAAAAGCTTCGAGCAAACTAGTAAAAGTTGTTACTTTAAGTTACATGTTCGAATTACGAAAACAGTTTCTTTGTAAAAATTATAAACAGAAAGTTGCGTATATTGATAACCCTCTTTTAACTCTTACAAAGTGGGGGCCTTATACACGGAGTCCGTTGTTATTTATTTATTTATTATTATTACTATTTATTTTTAATAATATTATTATTCACTGACCTTGAGTTATGCACAGTCAAAAACCATACGCCATTTAATTCTCTTTATAAAAATTAGCTCTGTGTACAACCTTTAGTAAATAATAGTAATCTTAATAAATAATAGTACTAATAATAATAAAGAAACAAATGTTGGCCTTAGCAGTTGGTAATTATGCCCGATTGCTTGCAAGGGTAGTCCAAAGTGTTTGCGTTCGAATGTCCGTAATTACGCAATATTCTTCAAAGTATTAGGCTTTGTTTGGTTTGAGGGTTAATAATGGGATGGAATGGAACGTAACACTTCTATCATTTGTTTGAAGGTTTCATAATAGAATGGAATGGATTGGGATGGAAGCGGAGGGTTTCATGTTACCACTACAAGAAAAAGGGGCAATACCGACGGAAAATACCGGCGAAAATCAGTTAACTTCCGTCGGTAATATAGTTTGCCGACGGTAAAGGATGACGGCGTCGTTCGTCGGCGTTACCTCGGTCGCTATAAATTACCGACGCTCTAAATTTTTCGTCGGACCAGTTTTACCGACGCGGAGGGAAAACGTTGGAATATGAGGAAGGAAACTCTGACGGAACCGTCGGAGTTCGGTGCTATATATACCGACGAAACCGTCGGTAAAAATTTCGACGAAACCGTCGGAGTAAGTGGTTCCTTTATACTGACGGTTCCGTCGGTGTAATTTTCCGACGGTTCCGTCTGTAAACACCGACAGAACCGTCGGTAATGTCTTCTACATAACTAAAATTGCTTAATTTGAAGGCTTAATTAAGTAGATCCTGTTTGATCGCTGAAATGACCAACAAATCTCTGTTAATAACAGTTGAATAACTAATTAAATTTGATTACAATTTTAACAAATTATAAATGATCGTAACATAAGTTGAGGAGTTCTGAACCATCATATATTGTTGTAGAAAAAGTCAAATGACCATAAAAAGAGAAACCATTCTTAATTGTAAAGCGTAACATTTTGTAGTATATAATTGAA